>PVLD010000653.1:0-258692 GCA_004027595.1 Dinomys branickii
TATGGGTCCATACATCTACAATTCGAAGATATCAATGGATAAAGCAACAACTACTGTTGAGACCATATCACCTTGTCTATAGATTAGTTGTGATTGTACTATTTTCTATGATAATGGGTGTCTGTTTGTCAATATGTTTTTGTACTTTTATGTTTCTAAAATAAAAAAATAAATAAATAAATAAATAAATAAATAAATAAAATTTCTTTAGCTCACATCAAGATGCAGTGATGCTAAGGGTGAGCAGGGAGACTGGACTGTGAGAGAATCTCCACAGATACCCCTGTCCTGGCCCTCCTGACTGCTCTCCCTGGGATTCAGTGCCCTCGACATGCTCGCAACCAGCACAGCACGGCTAACGGTTTTAGCCTTGAGTGGTGACCATAGCGCCTGTGTCTGTCCTCATATCACTGGTGTGGGTTGCTCTATTGACTTCCCTTCATTCTAGTCGTAGCTGTGCTCATGGGATTTTCCCTGACCCACCTCTGTTCTGGGCTGGCAAAGCATCACTGCCTTTGTCTCACACATAGCTCCTTGAACACAACTCCTTGAACACAGATCCTTTATCTCACTGACTCATTATTAGACCAGTTCCCCAAAGATTCTGGCAAATGTTCCTGGCTAGAAGTGACTAAAATGATACGGATCTTGTAGAGACACAGCCACCCTCATTGGCTGATCCCACCATGGTCCTCCAAGCCCTAGCCCCACCGTACGCTTTTCTCAGGGTGAGTCCCCCAGGGATTACATCTGAGGAATGAAAAGGTTACTTCTTCTACCAAAAGGGTGTTTATTTGTCAGTTCAGCTGAGTTCTCTCAACATGGCTTTGCTGAGCTCAGCTCTTGCTTCAGCCTTTTCCAGCTGGAGTCTCATGCTTGCTGCTCTTTCAGGCCAGAGTTGTATATCTGTTCTTGGCATTAATCTACTAGGAGCTCCCTGTGGTGGTCCCGTCCCTACATAAATCTCTGTCTGAGCCCTCTGGCTGTCCATGACATCCTTCACATCTATGTGGAGAAATTCATTCCTCTACAGTATCTTCCATAATATGAAATAGAAAGAGCTGGAGTAGAAGTAGCTGGATAGAATGAAGGAAGGAACCCTCCATCTCACCACTAAAGAAACCACAGTAAGAGAAGGGAATGGAATGAGAAATATGAAGTGTTTCTCTAGGTAGGGAATCATGAGGTTTCTTGGACTAGTGACAAAGAAACAAAGGCAAATGGTGTTAGAGAAAGCAGTATCTTTGAATTAAGTTTTTTAAAAACGAAAATGAGATAAAATTTTAAAAGCCCAGGTAAACTCCAGAATTCCTCTACCATCTAGGGATAGTATATTGCCACTAGGTGGCAGGCATGTGTCTAGGAAACAAGTCCTCCCAAAAGAGTGATTGGCCTCGGTGTTTCATCAGCTCACTCACCACGTGAGATTCCAGTTTCAACATTCTGCTAGGTACACTGTAATACTAAATGCAGTTTTTCAGTACTCATTATGATTGGTCAAAATCATGGCCCCACACGGTGACTGTGATTTTCCTCTCGTTGGTTAGGAATTTACAAGTATTATTTTCCCTGTAGTAACTTGACCCCATTCTGCCTTAGAAATGTCATTCCAGCCCATCATGAAAAGAGTAAGTAGAACAGGTCTTGGGCCTGGAACAACTAATTGGCCATCTGGGAGTTTGGTTTGTATGGGATTGGTTTTCTTGCTGGAAAACTTTCTAACATTTTCCTTTCCATGCAAGATTAATGTTGAATAAACCATGTTAGATCACAGTAGTACAGATGCTAATATGTTTTGATAGGTGTTCCTTTTGTAGTTCCTCTTATTTGGTTTCATATGCAAATAAGGTTGCATTTGTTTAGTGAGGGGTATAAATATACCAACTTGACAACTTTACAAAAAGAATTAGATGGAAAACACTTTGTGTAAGGTTTATATGAAGGCATAAAATGAAAAATAATCAAAATAATGGTGCCAGCACTGATTTTAAAATTTCTTAAATGATTTAGGCTAGTATTTCTTACTAAGGAAAGCCATCCAGTGGAGATCCAGAGAATCAGATGCGTGCCAGCTCTTTGAATGAGCTCATCTTTAGTCCCTAGGGACTCTCATGTCACTTCCGTAGGATCTGTTGCCTTCCAGAGAAGGGTTGCTAAGCTTTGAATAGCTACATGAACACAGGGACCTGAGTGCTTCATGGTTAATTTGGGAGGAGGAACTAAAGAAGATTTTCTGAGACATAGCAGATTGCGTGACTGAGCCTGTAACAAGACCAATGAATGGAAGGATAGTTATAGATGATCCTTAGTCTAAAAACCCCAGAAGTATTTTTCTCAACAGATACTTCTGACACAAGCCATGATCCATTTTCAGACTGTGTTGTCTTAAGTTGTTGTGTCTAGCAACTGGCTATAAAACCAAACCATTTTATCTGCCATAAAAGAATAAAAGACCCAGTTTTACAGTATTAGCCTCTACAAAAGGATAATGGCCTCAAAGCAATCATATAAGAAGTTGCCCTAAGGTTACATATAAGCATTAACTATTTATGAATATATTGATTACAAACATGTTACAGCTGCATCCCAGATGCCAATGAGATCACAGTAACATCCAGTTTGGATTGCAAGGCCTTTGTCCAAAGGGGAAGCCAGTTACTGGGGGGTGGTGAGGGAGCGTTGTGTCAATGTGTGTCAATATTTCAGTGGAAAAGAATTAAGGATACATCTTCTTAGTGCCTCACCTAAAAATAAAGATCATCCTTCACTAGAAATGGTTCAGCACGGAGGGCAGTTTCACCCATTGGAACGGTAGCACACTGTTCTGTCTTCTTTACTACCCACACTCTTTGTTCCTTTATCAGGAATTTAATTGGTATTTTCCACCTTCTTTCTCTGTATGGTCTGAAACCTTAACTAATATAAAAAATGACTTAGCAAATTTTAAATAAACTTAAACTTACATTATTTTTGTCCCTTATTTGATATTTGCAAAAGATGAGTTCTGGGATCCACCATGGCACCAAAATTTGTAGATGTTCAAGTCCCTTTTATAAAACAGTAAAATATTTGCATATAACATAAGCATTTCCTCTTATCCTATATACTTTCAATCTTTTCTGGGTTACTTATAATGCCTCGTACAATATAAATGTTGCTGTAAATAGCTGTCACATTGTATTGTTTAGGTAATAATGTCAAGAAAAACTTCTTTATATGTTTTGGTAGACATAATTTCTTTTCTGAATATCTTCAATTCAAGGTGGATGAATCTGCTGATACGGAGTCCACAGATAAGGTGAGCTGGCTGTAGATATTACATCTGCACACACATACATATGTATATACGACTGTTACATGTGCAACTATTTACATATATTTACATGGCCTACATATTATGCATGTATATAGGAAGATATGGCCTTTTAAATTTAAAACTAATGTGTACTTTAAAAGAATGAAAAACCATATACCTATATTCTAACAATAGCTACCTCAGAGTTACAATTACTTCTTCTATTGATTTCTCTTCCATTCCATTTTTCTCTGTTTTCTGAGTCTTCTGCAATAATCATATTGTATTTATGGGCATAGAAGACTGTATTAGAGTCCAGCAGCTGAGCTGACCCTCCACCACTTCTTCATGTAAAAGCACTACTTGGCCAATGTAACTACATGCTGGCTTTCCCGTCTGGAGTAAAGGAAGTGATACTTGCCAACTCCTCTTCAGGGATGTTGAGGAATCACATGTGAAGATTACATGAAAGCATTTGGTAATAAAGATAAATATGCATTTATGTATAATTTTTATATAAATGGTAATTCAAATGCATACATTTTCAGGATCTTGTTAATAAGCCAGCCACTGTAAGTAAATTAGCACATAATAAATAATGAGAGGCCATTTCAACAGTATGGGTGGGGCTGCCTGGCTGTTGGAGCACCCATCATCATTCCCTTGGGACAATGCACACTATGAAGAACTCTAAGGGTAACTGTCAGGGCCACTTCTTGCCCTTTAATTGGCTGGCTCAAAGGAAGCACCTGTCACAGTCCATGTGCTCACCTACCAACAAACTGGCCATTGTTTACCCACTGCATATAAAACTGGCTGATGCAAGAAGGAATTGGGAAAGAAGGCAGCCCTGTGTGAGGTCAGGATTGGGCCACAGTCTCACTTCCCACAAGCCCTCTCTTGTCTCTAGGTGGTGAAAGCGCTGAAGCAAGGCTGTCTGGGGTGGAAAAGTTATCCTTCCCTGTAGGAAAAGCAAGCAGCTAGCCAGATGGCAGAATGGGAAGACTGATTGTTTGAAGGACTTCATCCAGAGCCTCTTGACAACCAGCCAAAGGCCCCAAATCTCCACCTTTGGTCTCTTAGTCTGGGGATGTCTGAGCATTTGAACTAGATTACAGTTATTCTCCTAACAAACGTAAGTGAAGGTATTCCTTTACCGGGTTAATTCTTTCCTAATGATCAGCCAACAGAAGACAGGGCCAAGGACAAAGGAAGAGTCATAACTGTGCCTCAGGAGTCCTGGCTACATGACTTCAGTCACGGCTTCCCTCCTCTTAATGTCAGCTTCTCCGTTTGTAAATTAAGAGGTGGGACTCAACGATGACCGAGCTCATACCCAGCTCCCCAGCTCTGAGGATCAGTAAGCTTTAGTGAGGTAAAGGATTTTGTGACAGCTTAGAAACATAAGGCTCAGTTTGGGACTCCAAGATTTGCTTTTGGATGAAGCCCCCAAATGCATAGGGTTACAATGAGATCATCTAGGGACCTGGGGCTGAGGAAGCACCCACCACTCTGATGCTTGTCCCTGGATGCTCTTTATCCCGTCTCTGATAAGTCAGATCTGAAGGACGAGTCTGTGTCTTCTATGGGGGAAATTGATTATAAGTTCAACAACTACTAACAGGCCTTTTTCTAGCCAGAAAAAAATCCTGTATACCATAGCATAAACTGTGAATAGCTGTTAATTTAGTACTGAAAAAGTCAGTGAAGAGACAGGAAGCAAAATACGTGGGAGGGTCAGGCTTGCTCCTGGTATGATGACTTGCTCTTTTAGAACTAGTCTAGGCTTCAGCCACTCACCATGGAATAACATTAATCCATTCATAAAAGTTCAACCCACATACCCTAGTTACCTTCCCCTGGGACCCTCTCTTAAAGGTTCCACCACCACAACACTGCCCACTGAGAACAAAGCTCCCAGCACACAAACTCTTGGAGGACAAGCCACACCCAAACCATAGAATGTGGTCCAAGTTCCCTTCATTCATTACTAATGCAACAAATGTTTATTTAGGAGTTATTCCATGTCAGAACAGTTGTACTCTTGAAGACACAATATTGAAAACCCCTTTCCCCTCTGCTGCAAAATAGGAGGAAATAGCCTGGAAATAGCCTACGTCTTATAACTGTTTCTCTATTTGATGAAGGAGTGGAAACAGACACCATGTTACTCTGGCAATTTGTTCTCCCTCATTCCCTATTTTCATCAAACCAACTTGGTTTGAATCATCACCAAAGAAGCAAGGAGGGTGCTTTGGGTTGAATTACATCACCCGGAAATTCATGTTGAAGTTCTAATCCTCAGTAGCTCAGAATGTGACCTTGTTTGGATATAGGGTCCTTGAGATGATCAAGTTAAGATGAGATCATTGGGGTGGGCCCTAAGTAAATATTATCATGTCCTTATAAAGGGAGAAAATTTGGAGAGAAAGACAGGTACGCACAAGCAGACAACCATGTGAAGATAAAGACAGGAATCAGGGTGATGTGTTTGCAAACCAAGAACACCAAAGATTCCCAGGAAACCACCAGAAGTTAGGAGCAAGTTATGACATAGATTCTGTCTTGGATCCTCCAGAGGAATCTAACCTTGCCAACCTCTTCATCTGGGATTTCAGAGATCTAGAGCTGTGACATAACAAATTTCTGTGGTTTAAGTCACCAGCGCATGGCACTTAGTTATAGTGGCCATAAGAAACTAGTGCACAGAGCTTTAATCACACTGTGCTCTTCTTGCTGAGGGCTCATAGAAGTATAAAGAAGGAGTATATGGAAAGTGGAGGGGGAACAGATACACAGATGGACCTCCGAGACTCTTGGGTGAGGGGTCAGAATCTTTTGAGGTGTTGCCAACAGTGAAGAAGAGCTGGCATTTGGGACCAACCTCCCTACCTGCCCTGACTTGTTCTGGATTCATGGGTGTCCCAGTGGCTTTCTTTGTCGGGTTCGCCTTGTTCCCCATGAGTATGGGCCTGCTCTTGGCCTCTCTAGCACCTCCAATATGCAACCCAGGCTATGGTCCTACTCCATTTCTGTTTTTAAAGCTAACTTTTAACTTTCCTTGTATGCCATGCTAATCTCCAAATTATGGTCCAACCCTGATTCTCCTTTGACCATTCCAGTGTTAACAGCAAGCACTCATGGAGACCACACCCCCTCCAACTTAAACCTGTGATAGGACAAAAGTGTCAGAAGTTTGTTGAGACTGTAGAGGAGAAGAGGGTAGAAAACCGAGAAGTTTTATAGTGGGGGTCTCTGCTCATAGTAAGAGAGCATAACTACCCACACTTGGGTTTTCCCAAGCCTTTTTTCATATATTCCCTTTGAACTATACAGTCACGCTGGGTGACAGTTCGGACAGACGTCCTTATTTTTATTTAAGTTTCCATGTTATAGCTGAAGAAACTGGAGTTCATACAGGTTATAAAACTTGGTCCAAATCACATAGTTGAGAAGTCAGCATCTGTTATGTATTTTTTTATTTTTATTTTTTGCAGTGCAAGGCTTTCCACATGCTGGACAAGTGCTCTATCCGCAAGCTATACATGCCCCAGCCCAAGCACCCACTTTTAAGTGCAAATTCTTCCTGTCCTACCAGGATCTCCCGCTATGGGTCAGCACTCAAATGCTGAAGGAAGATACGGAGCTTGAGCCAACAAGGCACGGGCAGAAGTTGACCAAAGCAATCACTGCTGGCTCTCCCTCCTCATCAAGTACAAACTGGCCCAGGACCAAAACAGCCTTCCATTTATGTAACGCTTTACAATTGACAGCTTTCTGAAGTGCTATCTGATCTTTACAAGTTACCCTGTTGGGGAGGGCAGGTGAAACTTAGTAATCCTCATTTTATAAAGGAAACAACTAACGAAATACGGTTAGATGTCTGGCCCCTAGTCACAGAGCCAGGGTATAGATGTGAGACTCTAATCTGGCATTTCTTTTCAAGTCTGTCTTACTTCCTAACGCTGAGGTCTAACTCTAGTCCAGGAATGGCAGTTGTTGGGCTCATGCCCAGTCCCTTCCTTTCCTGCACCCAGGAAGACATTACTAGTTGATCACAGTACCGTGCCCAGGTTTGTCTCAGTGTCCTCATCGGGGCAGCTCTCCAGGCGGCTGTTACCAGCCAGGATGAAGACCGTTTCCAGCCAGCTCTAAGCAACAGCAGTGCCCATAATCGACTCGAGGCACAGAAAATTCTTCTAATTAAAAATTTGGTTCACAACCTAAAAAGAGCCTATTAATTTGTTCTCACATAGTAAAACTTACCTCTTAATTTATAACTATCATAACAATTATGATGTCTCATATTTTTGTGCACCATCTATATTCCAGGTACTATATTAAGTCTTGTCCATGCATTTGCCTAAACCAGTAGGAAAATTATTTTCATTTTATAGACAAAGCAGTTATAGTTTAAGAAATTTTCCAGGCGCAACCTGATACTGCAAAAGTCCAGGAACTGTCCCATTTCACTATTCTTTTTCTTAAACATTATTTGTTTTATTTTTTTTCAGTGCTGGGAATGGAACCCAAAGTCTCCCACATGCTAGGAAAATACCACCGAGCTACACGCCCAGTCCAAAAATAGCAGTTTTTCAATTCTTCATAAGGAGAAGCATTTCATAGTTCTCCCAAGCCATCAAATCAGCTACTTGCATGAGAAAGAAAACAGTACGCGTAATAGATACTGAAAGTAAAATTACTGAGCCAGCAATCTCAGCGGCTGGCTTGCTGCTGCTAGTGGGGGTGGGTGGAGGGTTTTAGCATGTACAGAACGTGGACAAGCGAGCTGGAATCTCCACACATGTGGCACAGGGCTTGTGGCAGTGCAGGAAAAGCCAGACAGAAACTGGGTGGGGGGACTAGCTCTGCTCACAATACCATCCTGATACGGAATGGAAAAAAATCCAAGAATTGAAATTTGATTCTGAATGTCCACGTTGTTATGGGGTATATTTGTCAAGAGAAGAAGGGAGAACACACATTGCTGAGCAGTTTGTAGCTTAATTTGTAACGTTTGCCTCTAAAGATACACGATTAATGGGCCTCCAACTGTACTTTTGCCCGTGGCCCTGTATTTGTTAGTAGAGCTGGTGAAAACCAGGGTTCTTCGCTTTGACCCTTTTGCTGCTTTGGCAACCAAGCTGCTCACTGGGGCGTCTGTTGTGCTGGTGGAGGGAGCAGGGCTTCTGGCCTCCAATCGCTAGTTTTCTGAGTGTCACAGAAGCAGCTAGTCTTTCATTTTCTCAGCGCCCGCTGCAGCAGGCATGGTAAGAGCCAGATACGGCAGCAAATGCAGCAGCATCCTGAACTCCAACCTCTGATCATGGCCGTGGCAGCAGGCTCCGGGGACACCTCTCAACTTCAGGAAGCAGCCTTTCCAGGGCAGAGGAGCAATTGGTGGTCTGGTTCTTTGGCGTCATTTAGGGAGTTTTTTCTAAAAGTTTAATTTTGAATCTTCTTCTTCAGCCTTCTCAATGATTCTAAGCTATGTAAATCCTTGGAATAAAATTTTTCTTGATTGATGTGCTAATGTGACAAAGGCATCCTGGGCTGCATTCCAGCATGCTGCTCTTTGGTTGAATCTACTCTGATACATGTCTATAGTTTCTGTCCTGTACCTGGGCTTCATTTCTCTCCTATGGACTGAATTATCCTTTTCTCAAATTCACATGTCAAGCCCTAACCACCAGCGTGATAGTAGTTGGCGATGGGAGATTTGAAAGATACTTAGAGTTAGTTAGAGGGATGGGGGCAAGGCCTTTATGCTCGTGTTAGTGTCTTTACAAGAATTTCTAGAAAGCTTGCTTTCTCTCGCTAATATGTGAGCAAGTAGGAAGATGTGGCTGTCTACAAGCCAGGGAGGAAGCTGGCACTTCAACTTCCCGGTCTTGAAGACAGAGAAATAAATTTCAGTTGTTTAAACCGTCTAGGGTAAGGTGTTTTCTTATAGAAGCTCAGGGTGACTGAGGCATTTTGGGGTCCTTTCTGATCAGCAACTCTGCTTCTTGCATCTGCCTGACTTGGGCGCATGTGGTTCCAGAATGCTGTTGCTCCGACCTCCTCGCAGTTATCAAAGCCAAGGCCCAGTCCTAACATGTGTTCCAACCTAGCCCGAGCTGCTGGAAACCTAGGCCTGCTGTCTCAGGCAGAAGAGCAGACATGTCAGTGTTTAGGAGACCCTGTGAAGAAAAGCTCAGCGGGAGCCATTTGGCAATGGTGCGCTGCAACAGTACAGAAAGGGCAGGAAGGGTAACAGATAGTCCTGACCTTGTTGTCCCCACAAAGCACCAAGAATGGCACTCACTAAAACCCTGAGAGAGTTGAATGTGAACAGAGCATGTTCCTTGGCTTTCTAGTTTTTCCAGAGTTTCTCTTAGAGTCTTTCAAGGGCTTGAGGGAAACCAGTCCATTTCATTTTACTACAAGTTCCTGCAAGAAAGTCTCCAAATTCCAGTGGCCTGGCTTTATCAGCTTCCCCCTGCTCAAGTTTGAATGATCCTGTACAGACCTAGTGTAATTTAATTTGAAGCCAGTTTTCTCTCATCCAGCTTCATCTCCCAGCACATGAGCTCATGGGTTTTGCATGATTTCAGTATGAAGTCACCACCTGGGCCCCGGTTTCCTGGATAGACTCTAAACCCTCAAGATCCTCTTAGTAAACCAGAGGTAAATCCCTCAGTTTGCAGTGAAACCTAAAACCCAGAGTTTCTCCCAGGCACTCTCATATGTATATATTTATACATGTGAATCTTTCTCTTTAAACACTAAAACCTTTCATGCTGCTGCTCCTCTCCTCCGCCTTTTTACCTTACATCTCAGAGGAACAGGGGCCAAAAGAACACACTGCTGGAGGGGCCAAGCAGCCAAAGTTCAGGAAATCCTAAAGTCTTCTGTTTCCCAAAGAATCATGTACGTATATGTAGAAGTTAAGCAACACAGAGATTCTGGTCAAAGAAGGAAAGAAAATTCCACTCGAAGACAACAGCATAAAGAATGGGCAAAAAGTGTGCATTTGAAGGATCCATTAATGGTCAACACTCTGAAACCCACCCCGAAAGTGTAGGCCTGGAATTCTGGAATGTGTATTGACTGAACATTCCTGATTTTCAAAGTCATAGCCAACAACAAATAGCACATTGTGATGTCAGAGTCTCCATTCTTTTTCATATACCCGTGGGTCCTCTCTGGGCAAAGATCATGAAGGAGGTTATGAAAATAACGTGACAGTCAGGACAATGATAGCTTGAGGCTAGAGTTCAAATTGTTAAAAAAGTTAATCATATATCAAATCCCGTGGAACTCCACCCACTTTAATTAGAACAAGTATTATTCAGTGTCTACAATGCTCCCAGTGCTGTGCTAAGTTCTAGGAAATACACTAGACCTACTTATATCAAATGATTCCTTTTCCTAGCCAGGCGTGGTGGTGCACACCTATAATCCCAGCACTAGGGAGGCTGAGGCAAGAGGATCACTGCAAATTTGAGACCAGCCTAGGCTACAAAGTAAGCTCCAGACCAGCCTGAATTGCATAGTGAGATCTTGTCTCAAAAAAGACAAAATATATATATATAAAAAGACAATATATATATATTATATATATATATATATAAAATATATATATATTTTCCTTTTCTCAGACAGTAAGAAGGAACAAATATTGAACTTGTGAGACAGAGAGCAACAGAGGGAAAATATCTAAGCCACGTTACTGTCATTAAATTTGCAGGCAGTCAAGGTAGAAAGATCAAAGAAGAAAACAGGAAAGTAATGCGAGACAAAGTCCTTGATGTTTGAGTAGGATTGGAAGATTATTAGCTAATGCTGACATAGATGACTTTCCTCTAAAAAGAGATAAATAAATGCAACTCCCCTGTTCCAAGGGGAGTTTGTGAAGTGAAAGAGAATGAGGAACTCAATATTATCTCTTGGACAGAAGGAAGCTGTTCTGAGATAGGAAAAGCCCTCAAAGGAGCAGACTAGAAACAGTGAAAAACTTAGACAGGAAGCCAGTGTGAGTAAGCAGCCATGACAAAGAGCCAGATTCAATTTTCTACTCACTTCATCCTTGCAGTCTGTGTCTGGAGAAGATATGATGAGGAAAAATATAAGAGGATATTCCTTTCTCTAAGATGAGGAAGTAGAAAAAATTAGCAGTGAGATGTGTGAAGGAATGATGCAGATATTAAACACAAATGCAAATTAATTCCTTCTCTACTCTTAGGTACATGAAAAAAATCTAAAAGTGAATGAATGTCCTTGGCCACTCTTTCCTATCTGGTCACTTTCCTATTTGCTCATTTTGTAAAATACCACTTGCATTATTCCCAGCCACCCAAAAAGGAAATGTCTCATCACTGGGTAAAAGAGATAAATCAGTTCACATACTTTAATATTCAGTGGCTGGACCTGCCAATTCAGCTGAGCAAAGATTAACAAGAGAAAAAGCTTATTATGCTGCAACAGATGCACACACAGAAGTACTCCATGATGACTAATTCAAGTCGGGGGAGAGTTCGCGCTTAAATACCTGATGTTGTCAGGGAGAAAGCAGAGGGAGAAGAAGCTTCCCGGAGGATCAAACAGGTTTCTTTTGGAAAAATAAATATATGCCTCAGAACTAAGGGGAGATAATAAAGCTTGTGATAATGTTTGTCTACAGAGATACAAGAGCAGACTTTCTATCTTCAGGATCATAAAACCCTCCTAGAGAGGTGATTGCTGTGACAAATCTAGAACATCCCATAAAGACCTAAGTGTTGACGGTTTGGTCCTTCCCTTGGTCCTATTGGAAAGTGATGGAGACATTCAAGACGATGAGGGCGGTGACATGTTTTAGGTCATTATGGAGATTTGGGGATGCCAATCTCTCATCTCCCACCATCTCTATTTTCTCTTTTCTCTCTCTCACCACCCACCTCTTCCCAGTTACATGAAGTAAGAAGCTCACTCCATCACGTACCCCCCACCACAATCTATTGTTTCACCACAGACCCAGAAGCAACGTGGCTTATCAACCATGGACTGAAACATAGAAAACTGTGAACCAAAGTAAACCTTTCTTTTTTTTAACTTGCTTGTCTCATATAGTTTGCTACACAACAAGAAGCTAATTAACACAGGGATTTATGTTAGATTTGCTCTTGGTTTCTCTCTGAGGGAAAACCTACCCCCAAGAAAGAATTTATGACAATCCTTATTTCTCAGAAATTTTTGCATTTAGTCAAAGCAAAGAAGCACCAAGAAGGCTTCTTTGTGTATCTGTTGAATCTCAAAAATCTTCAGCCTTAAAATAGTCTCTACACCAGTTCTGAGGTACCAAGCAAGTCCCCTTACCTGAGCCTCTGCTGTGAGTCCATGGCCAAATCTGCTAAAACTGTGAGTTTCTGAAGAGTCTTACTAATCATTTGTAACCAAAATCTACAGTAGTGCTGGCCCATGGTTTGCCTGTTCATTAAATGCTTTTAGATGAGGGAGTAAACAAAGTAAAAGAATATTCTTTTTCTAGTACTTATATAAAGATAATAAATAAGAATTATTATCCTTATGAAGGGTTGATTTTTAAACCAAGCTATCTCCTTTGCCCTGACCCGCACCCTGCAGTACCCGCTCATACTACTTTCTATGAGCTTTTTCCACCAGAAGGTTTCACAAGCATCTCAAATTCAACATCTCTACAACAAATCCTTTGCCTGCCCAGCAAACCTGTTTTTCATATGTTTTCTAACTCAAGGAATGGCTCATCTCCAGCCACCCAGCTTCCCAAGCTGTACAAATGTCATCTCTCACTAACATTCGTCTTTCTCACCCCCATAGTACATCATCAGGTTAATATGACTTCCATAGTGTCTATGGAACAAGCATTCCCCTGCCTCCTTTCTCACCTGGGTGTTCTAGAAAACTCTTAACTGGTTTCCAGCCATCAACACAT
Source organism: Dinomys branickii (assembly GCA_004027595.1). Classification (NCBI taxonomy): domain Eukaryota; kingdom Metazoa; phylum Chordata; class Mammalia; order Rodentia; family Dinomyidae; genus Dinomys; species Dinomys branickii. Next base: position 13,230 of record PVLD010000653.1, read on the forward strand.
CTTTCAAAACAGATAACCAAGCAGTCTGATCCTGAAGATTCCTCAAGGACAGTACGTTTAAGTGTTCTTGTTCCTTCAATAGAAAAGGACATGGGTGACATTGTTCAGGCGCCACCTTGCACCGGCGGCAGACTACTTCTGCAGCATCTTCAAGGGTCAAAGTCCTGTAAGGGTCACATCCTGAACCTGTTCCTCTTACAGCCAGCTCCTTTTTTCTTCTTTCTCCACTCTGGCTGTTCCGCTTCCCTTGCAGCTCATGCTCAGAACTTGAATTGCTTTACCTCAGCTCATCTTAAGGAATTTAGAATTACTCTGCTTTCTTAATATTCCATTTCATAGGTATAAAGACTGAATCTCTGACAATAATTTTGGCAGAGACAAAGGGATCATCAATGTCATTGCTAGAAGATATTTGTGGGGAATTTTCTGTGTCTTACTAAGCATGATCCTCTTTAAGCCACGATTTGGCGCTCTGCTAGATTGCTTATGACCGACCCTCTGTATGGCAGCCTCTCTTCTCTTCTCTACCAGAGTTCTGACCCTCTACTACTATAGAGCACATAGTACCCAAATACCATGCTTACTAGACAAACAATTTTGCTATTCATTGTTGAAGCTGCTGCCATCTTGATAAGGCCTAGGTGGACTCGCCTTTAATAATCATTAAGTTATTTTTTAGAACAAAGTGATGGTTCTCTCCACAAAAGAATTCAGTCATCCCCATAAGTCAAAGCTATCCTCTAGGTAGCTTTCATGCTAATGTACATTTTAGGGGTGGTACTGGGGTCAAATCATATCTCATTATTGTTTTTCAACCAATAAATATTTTTGTTCCCTATTGTCCAGAAAAATGATCTTCCAACAGCAAAAAGAACCAAAATAGTTTTTAAAAACTGACCTTTGGGAAGTGGGAGGACATGATGAGAGCATCTATATTTATTTTTTCAATTTGATGTAGGTTTGCATATGTTAGTCTGTGCACAATATTTTATATTCATGTATTAATGAAGGGGGACTAAGAAAGATTTGGTCAGAAAAGTGTGACATCCGGAAGTTTAAAGACAATCATCCCAGAGGATAAAACCTCAATTGTCTCAGAATAACTTTCAAGGCTTTTGCAGACAGTACTCCCTATCAGGTGGATCTTGAATTTCCTCCAAAGGCTCATGTATAAGCAGCTTAGTCTCCAGATGATGGTACTTCTGGGAGATGGCAGAACCTTTAGGAGGTAGAGTGGAGTGAAAGGCAGTTAGGTCACTACAGTATGTCTGTGAAGGGAGTATTAGCATCCTAGCACCCCATATTCCTCCCTTTCTTTGCTTTCTAGCCTCTATGTAGTGAGCAGCTTCCTTCACATGTGCTCCAGCCACGATGTTCTGCCTCACCACAGGCCAAAGGTCAATTGTCCTCGGTCTGGAATAAAAAATAAATCCTGACTGCCTTTAAGTGGATTATTTCAGGTCTTTTCTTATAATAATGCAAAGCTGAACTGCACAGGGCCCAAGAGTGTTTCATTTATTAGAGGATGATTTTCCAAAACAAAGAAAAGATCTCAACTCCTATATGTACATAAAATTAATCCATGTTAAAGTTTGCATTTATCTCATTATTAATGAGGATTGAGTCTAGAAAATTCAAAGTACAAGCATGTTTATCAACAAGAAAAATGAAAAGAAATGTGCAAGTTCATGCAAGACTGGCTTCTTCCAAGGTTCACAAATTTATATTTCTAGAGTCAAGAACTATTTTTCACTTCTATCACTAAATTCTATAACTTAGTGAGATATAAAATAGTTCAAATGATATGCTGAAAATTTAAATAAAAGTGAAATCAGCTCAAAAAGGTTTGCTCTAGACGAGGGCAACCTATATTCCACAGGCCAAGTCTGGCCTGTTTTGAAAATAAGGTTTTATTGCAACACAGCCATGTCATTTATGTATTGCTAAAGGCTACTTTTCATCTACAAGGCATTGCATTGTTGAGTAATACCCACAGAGGCCACATGGATAGAAGACCACCAGCAAAGGTGAAAATATGTATTATTGAGTTTTTTACAGAAAAAAATTGCCAATACTTGTTTTAGAAGACAATACATAGTTTTCCAATGAAGTACAAATTTTTCTCCACTTGTTCTTCACTCCAACATGTCCTGTCTCCCAATCACCCCACCTGCCACTGCAGGCAGCCCATGTTCTGGCTGCACTGGAATGTCCCAGAGAATTTCAATATGCAAGTCACAAACCATTCTGAAGATCCCTCACATGGGCCTTAGGCTGATTTCGAAAGCAAATACCTCTTCTAGTTACTTTGGCAGTGGGAAATTTGCAAACTTATATATTAATGATAAAGTGATAACTTGTGTCAAGGTTTGTTTTGGGATTAATTATATCCTGAAAAATTCATATGTTGAGCTCCAGTCCTTAGCATGGAGATAGGGACGTTAAAGGGGCAATCAAAATTTAAATGACATTATGTGGGAAGACCTTAATCCATGAGCCTGTGTTTGATCATAGGGCCTCTGAGGTATGCTTAGGTTGAACTGTGGCCTTTAGGATAAGACCTTAAATGAATATGACTGATGTTCTTTTGAATATAAAACCCCATTGATGTGTCCACACAGAGAAAAGTCCATGTGAGGACACAGGGAAGGTGTCTATCTTCAAATCTGCTAACACCTTGATCTTAGATTTCCAACCTCCAGGACAATAAAAAAACAAATTCCTGTCATTTAAGTATTATGTTTTGAGGGTTTGCCTCCCAGAAATTTGTACTGAAAATTCCCAATGCAACAATGTTAAGAGCTGGGACATGTAGGTGGTGATCAGGCCACAAGAGGTCTACTCTTCTGGTTGAGATTAGTGGTCCTTTCATCTCCTCTGCCTTGTGAAGGTGAAGCATTCAATGTGCCATCCTGGAAGAAGACACCAGGCCATCAGTCAACACAGACCCTTCCAGAGCCTTACTGCTGGAGAGCCTCCAGAACTGTAAGAAATCATTTCATATTGTTTTTAAATTATTCAGTCTCAGAAATTTTGTTATAACAGCACAGACTAAGACATTAAGCTGCTCAGTCTGTGGTACTCTGGTGTGGCAGACCTATCAGTTTAACACAGGGCCATTCATATCACTTGATCAAAAAGCTGCAACAGGTATTTTAGAAACAGTAGACTCCTCAAAAAGCTAGAAATAGAATTACCATATGACCCAGAAATATCACTTCTGAATATACATTCGAAAGACTTTGTTCAAAGTAGAATCTTCAAAAGATATTTGCACATCTATGTGTATGACAGCATTGTTTAGAATAGCCAAGAGGTTGGAGCAACCCAAACATCTATCAACAGAGGAATGGATAAAGGAAGTAAGGTACACACATAACAGTTGATATGATTCAGGCTCAAAGGGGAAAGAAATTCTGACATGTGCTGAAACATGAATGAACCTCAGGAATACTATACCATGCAAAAGGAGTTAGTCACAAAAGGAGCAAATGCTACATGATTCCATTCATAGGAAGTTTCTAAAGTAGTCAAAGTTGTAGAAGCAGAAAGTAGAAAGCTGGTTATCAGGGACTAGGGAAGGAAAGGAGGGAAAATTGGTGTTTAGTGAGTACAGAGTCTTTGTATTGCAAGTTCTCGGCTGGTGATATAGCTCCATGGCATGAGCACTTGCCTGGCAAACCTGAAGTCATGAGTTCAATTCCTGATACCAAAAAAAAAGTTCCCAAAGACCTATTGCACAACAATACAACTACACTTAACACTATGCTGCTGTACAACAGCCCTCCCCACCTACTTCTTTGGTCAGTCTAGGAGGGTTCCCTCCTGTGTGCTGGGCCCTCATTAAAATCAAGGCTGGTTTTGGTATCCCTGTAAGCAAAAGTGGTTATAATGTAACTCTAATGTTATGTATTTACAATAGTTGTAATAATAATAACAACAAACCTATAGGATGGCTTGGAAATTACCCTGCAGACATCTGATAGGATCCACTGTGTTCTTTTTGAGCTGAATGACAGCTGTTAATGTGGTGATCAGTTCTAGACTGATCCAGAAAGGGTCAGCCTATTTAGGTGGATAATTTTTCAGAGTCAGTCATTTGTTCATTCATTAAACCTTTAAAGAATTCTATGTGCCAGTAGTCAGAGAGAGAGAGAGAGAAAAAAATATATATAAAAAATTCTGCTTGAGAAATCATAGTCTGATAATGGAGATACATGCAAACACAACCAATCGGCCTTTGTAGAGTGCCTGAGGATGTATCTAAACAAGCTAATAGGAAATCCCAGTAGTATGTGATAGGCCCTACCAGAAGTTTATTGGTTTTTGTTTTTTAAAAGTGGTATGGGAACCCAGGAGAGGAAGGAGTTAATTGTCCGTAGGGAGCAGACATATGGAGGGAGCGTGGTTGTGGACAGAGTCAGTGCAGAGGGTCCTTGAGAAGAGCCTCAAGGATCTGTGAGGGGAGGGGTGAGTTTTAGCTCAAAGGCTCTAGCACTGTGCTAAAGTTTCCAACACGCAGGTTACAAAGGAAGTTTCTCACAACTGTTCCCTACTGAAGGGACAAAACTAATTAGGCACGGCAACACTTTTTGTGGAAAAAGGCTCAAATGTTACTCCTAAAAGCAGACTGATTTATTTCAGCCTATAATAGTCCAGTAGGTTTATACTCAGTGTCCTTTATCAAAACTAAAGGGGGAGAGGCCAGGGAGAGGTAGAAGGGAAAAGAAAAAATGAGCAAAAAGGATAAAATGGAAACAAAGTTTTGTAAATAAGAAGGGGAAGAGGGGCCGAACAGAGTGGAGGGGAATGAGGGAAAAAAGAGGTTGTTATATCACGTATAGGTACAAGTTCCCTATGATGAATGTGATCATTATGAACATCTAATTTGTACCAGTCAACAAATGTAATTAATAAAAAAACAGCAGAGTTGGTTATGTAGTTTTTTTTTTTTTTTGTGGAACCGGGGATCGAACTCAGGACCTTGCACTTGCCAGGCAAGCGCTTATTCAACTGAGCTATATCCCCGGCCCTGGTTATGTAGTTTATTGAATCCAATGGTCCATAGCTAGTCTGTGCAGAATATTCCCTGAATGGAATTTTTCTAGTATTTATGTCAATGGGCAGTTTAATTGTGACCCACTGTCAAAATAAAGACAAGGTCTTTCTGCAACTATTATTGACAAGAAGAAAGCAACAGTGGCGTTTAATTCTACAGCTTCTGTTTGTCATTTTACTGTTTTTGGTTTTGGAAGGGTAAAAGTTTAAAAATGTTTTTCTATAATAAAAATTTTAAGTAAGTATATAAATGATTCATACAGATGGTATACTTAATCTTTACCTTGGTAACATAGTAAAAAATGTTCTACACCAAATGTTTTTCTTTCTTTAATCATTTTCTGTGATCAACAATGACAGTATATACCAGCATTTGCCCTCATCACTCTTAAGAAAGTGATTATACAAAGCAACTATTATGAGAAAAAAATGTGACATGTAATTACAGGTAAAACAAAGTAAAGCTTTTGGGGTTTGGTGTGGGAAGTACCCAGCAAATTTTGATGAGCTCCTGAGAAGCTGTTTCTGATTTAGCCTAAGCAAAACAAAACTCTTCAATTACGTCTATGTGTCTTGGCTCTCTAAGGAAAAGATAACAGTGTTTAGTAATTGCAGTGTTTTGTTCCCTTCAAGTTTTTTTGGTGTTTTTAAAATTTGTAAAATTTTTGAAATTTTTTTAAAGACAAAAGAACACTGGGGTTTAGTTCTCATTTCCAGGCAAAAAATCAACCTACCCTCATTTTGAACCTGCATCCATGTGGTCACAATTAAATGCCTCAAAAAGATTTAAAATCATCTGAGAACCATCTGACCATGTTGTAACATGTCTGCACACACGTAATGGAATGTGGCTCTGCAGCAGTTTGCATTTCTGAAAGCGCATCTCTAGGTTCTGGGAAGGAAATGCTGAATAAACACCAGGAGGAGAGTAATAAGGAAGGAAATTTGACTCTTTCCAACCCAAGTCTGGATCTAGGTGCTCAAAATCTCCACACAGAATGAACCTGAACTTATAACTGGAAGAATTCCATGTGACCTCCAAACAATCTGAGGGGCCTGAAGGAAACTGCTCTTGCCGAATATTAAGCAAGGAAGAGAAGGGGAAGGAGATGGGACAAGAGCATTTCAGGCAGTGGAAGAGGCGTCGTTGTACTAGTAGCATATGATGGTGGTTTCACAGGCAAGCGAGCAAAGGATTTAAGGTGCGTGGGACATGACTATCCATGGAAATACAAATTGGGGTCCCTGGACAAGGGTGTGATGATACTGGGTTTTATGCATTAGAGGTAATCATAATATCGTGGTTTTTTAGACAGATAATATAGGAAACAGACAGTAGCAGCTGAAAGTGGAAAAAAAAATGGCAATGTTGACACAGTGGAGGCCTTGAGCTACAGAAAAGATCAAACAAGTAGAAAAGAACACAGTATATCCCAGGCCTTCTAGAGTGTTCTGTAACACAGGTTGATTCTATTTATGTAAAGCTGGACAAGATTTTTATGCTACTGACTGGAAAACATTATGTGCAATGGCACAACTTGATTGGTCTTAAAACCTATAAAATAAAAGCAGAAAATAAATGTAAGACAGGCCCCCAAAGAGGAGCAAGTACTTTTTTTCTCATAGAGCAATTGCTCTCCATTGCCCACCACTGAATCCCTGCCTTCATCCCTACTTCCATGATGACACTCATTCCCCCATTTTGGGACTTCCTTCCTTCCCGACCATGCATGGGACAGAAACCAGGAAAATTCCTCTCCCCCGCATGTGTAGGAGGGAATGGAGAAGGTCACATTTATAGCCACATTGCAGGAAAAGCAAATAATGTCACTGGTATGCTGAATTTTAACTCAAAATAGTTTGATTCTCCTTGTTTACTCCTGTCCCCTTAGAAAACCAGCAGGGTATAAGTTAGTTCGGTCCTAGATTACCAGTTATAGCCTATGCCATTGCTTTACATATGCCAGGATGCTTCCTCTCTATCCTTGCTGGCACTACTTCAATGGCAAAAGGAATGGTCCCAAAGGAACATCCAAATATACCCATATATATGGTGGTGTTAATAGCATAGGATTTCACAGTACAGGTCCTGGCTTTGCTATTTTTTCACTTAACCCAGCTATTTAACTTCTCTGCTCCTTTCCCCAGTGGAAAATGGAAGTTATAGCTGGCCCTTCCTCCTTTAGTTATTAAATTAAGCAGGTGAATGCATGTTTAGCATCCTTAATCCAAACATCCAAGATTTGAAATGCTCCAAAATATGAAACTTTTTAAGCAAGGACATAATGCTACAAGTGGAAAATTCCACACCTGACCTCATGTGATGTAGGCAAGACACAGGTGCCTTAAAAATATTGCATAAAATTACCCTCAGGGACCCTATTATAAGGTATAAAGGAAATATAAATAGATTTTGCATTTAGACATGTGGCCATGTTCAAGATATTTCATTTTGTGTATGCAAATATTCCAAAATCCAAAAATATCTGAAATCCAAAACACTTCTAGTCCCAAGCATTTTGGATAAGGGACACTTGGCCTATACATTACAGAGCACTCAGAACAGGGTCTGGCACAGAATTAAGTGCTTAGTAAGCCCCAAGGAGTGTCATGGTGCATCAAAACACTCATTTCTCATTTTCTAAAAGAGAAAATCTCAGCAAGGTGGTAGTTCTAACACCGTAAGAAGAACCAACCCAAGGCTTTTGGGGAAAGGAGCTATTGCACTCACAGCTTCCCATGATGCCAAAACAGAAGCGCTTGGCAGAGGGTGCCTTGTGAAAGTCTGGCACTAGAGCTGCACAGGACAGAATGACATGTTACCTTCTGATAGTGTTTTCAGTGGGTGACAAAATTAATACTCCAGACACAGACATGCTCAAAAGAGCCCTCTCCTCAACACAAAGTAGAGAGGTAGGGTATTCGAGGGTGTTTAAGTAAGAGAGCTAAGAGAACAGACAGGACCCCAATTAAAGGCCACCTTTCTTGTGGAAGTTGGAGGCAGAATCCATCTGGTACCTCATCTCCATAAAGATACAGCCCCCAACAAAGCATGAGTCTTCCATTTGTCTCCCAGTCTCAGTAAAAATGGAAGAATGTTCAACATACCTTTACTGATGTTTAGTGCAGTGCTTCCTGAACAATTAATAAAATTAACTTGCTGAAAGGCAGAGAATAAAAATTATAAAAAGATTGAAATGGCTTGTATAGAAACCCACAAAATCTTACAATCAAAAAGAAACCAAATGATCCTCTAGTTGTTTTCCAACACAAAGTAATTGTTTTAGCAGAGTCCTTTATTCACACAATTTTTTTCTTAGAAACCTTACACATAAGACAGATACAAACAGAACCTCTGTGTAAAAAAAGCGGTAGGACATGAGGGCAGGGGTTGGTCCAGCTGAGTTGTCTGGCCAGGGCATAGGCAATAAGGGGAGTTTATCATCTGTAGAAAGTTGAAAAAACAATGAAGCCCATTAAAGTCCAGCCTGCCTTGTGCTGTAGCTGTGCACTGATAGTCCTAAATAACCCAGTGGTACAATAGTTCTCTCTGCCTAGGTGGACTATTTAGTGCACTGTTGGGTGAACCAGGTAAGTGTAGGCATCAGGACCTGTTAGTTTATCCCTAAACCCACAACTAATACTAGTCCAGGGCCTCCATGGAAAGTAAAAACCATCAAACTAGCATGCTCTGCTCATCCTTCAAACTCAGAAAGGTTAAATGATTTGCCCAAAGTCACCAAAGTAAAACAACTCATAAAAGCGAAATTAGAATCCCAGATCAATCAGGGCCTTCTGTGTTCTTTCCAAAGCCACCAGATGGGTGTGTATAAGGCAGCATCTTTCCTTTCAGTCTCCTGCTAGAGGCTGTTACAGTCTCTAAAATTTATGAGTTGAAGTCCTAAGTTCCAGTACTTGAGAATAGACTTTATTTGGATGTAGGTTCATTATAGAGGTAATTGGTTAGGATGAGGTCATTAGGATTGGCTTTCATCCAAGATGATCAGTGTCCTTGTAAAGAGGGGAAATTTAGAGCCAGATGCACACAGGGCTAATGTCATGTGCACATCAGAGAGAAAAGCGGGTGAAGCAACAACAGGGCAAGAGATGCCTACAACTGCCTGAAACCAACAGAAGCTGGGGAAGAGCCATGATACAGATTCTCCTTCACAGCCCTGTCGACAGCATGATCTCAGACATTTAGCCTTCTAATAGAGAAACAATAAGTTTCTGTTGCTTCTGCAGCATAGCTTGTGGTATTTTGTTTGGGTAGCTTGTTAAGGTTTGAAAATGGTTAGTGGTTCCCTACTCCTAACTCTGGCAGGAGTGTAATCTCCAAAGTCATGCATTCACGGTATTAACTGGGAAAAAAACATACTCAACTGTGGTGTTCAGAGGTGGGGCCTTTGAAAAGTGATCAGGTTTAGATGAGGTCATTACGGTGAGGCTGCATGGCTTTATGAGAAGGACAGAGTCCCAGAATACAAAGGTGCACATGTGTTCCTGCCATGATGTGATGTAGCTAAAGAGGCGCTCTCTAGGGCCTACATCAGGTTACATGAACTTCCAGCCTATACTATAAGATAAATAAACTTTTCTTTATAATAGAGTCAGCTTCAGGTATTTCCTTATAGTAATGACAAACTGACTCTACCTATCACTAGCACATGACCATACCTAGTAAATGGCAAAGCAGTTACACATTGTGGGGATGGCTATAGACGTGTCTTGATTTGAGTGTGAAGGCCCTAGACTCTTCCTACAAGGCCATCTTTAGAGTCAGTGTACAACAAGCAAGCATATACTGGAAAGAGCCACAGATTTTGAAACCACAGAACTTTTTTAATGATTAAGTAATTAAGTCCTCTTCAATAGTTTCCAGACAGCTGCAAGTGGCAAACTCAATTCTGGGGAACTCAAAGAAAAGAGTGAACTACTGTCTCACACAAGCAAAGACCGTATCTGTCCCACTGCAGAGGAAGGGAAACTCTTTTTCCTCTACCCAGCTCAGGCTTTCTAGCTGGAGCCGTGTAAGTTAGACTGGCAAAAGATAGATCAACCAAAGAAGATCAGAAGTTCATTAACACACACTTCACACATCTTCATGGGAGCTACCGATGATGAGCAAACCAAAGAATGGTTACACTTGGGCTTCTGTACTGTCTTAGGCTAAGCAAGAAAAGTGGTCTGGGCCTTCAGGTCAGTGGAGATGAGTAACTGAAAGGTAATCAGGGAATGTGTGATGAACAAAGGCAGTTTAGTAATGTCTGTTGGGCCATTTCTACTGACAATAAATGTTAAGAGTTTTATGTGAAAATATCCATTAAAAACATTAATTTCCTTTACAGAATCATAACTTATATTCTGCTCCCCAGAGCCTGGTGGTTCTCAAGGGCTTTTCTCTCAGAGTGACCCGTGTGCCAGGGACTCATCACTATGGGTGTGTCTTGGTTACTTTTCTCTCATTGCTGAGACAAAATACCCAAAGCCCAAAATGAAGGAAGGAAAGGTTTATTTAGCTTACAGTTTGTGGAGGTTTCAGTCCATACTTGGCTGGTTCAGAGGCAGAGTGGCTCAAGGCAGAGGGAAAACTGTTCAGGGCAGCAGAGTACAGCAAAAACCACAAGCAAAAAGGGCAGAATAGCTGCAAGCAGCCTCCTTTTCTCCCCTACATTGTAAACAGCCACCCCCACCCAGGGGTCGTGAACCTCTCAAACAATATCCATGCCCCCCTCTTCCACAGGCTCAGGATGTTTACAAAGTAAGCACCCAAGCTTCCTGCTGAATCACTCATTAGTTAAACCTGCAGATTCCCCAAGTATCAACTGTAACAGTTGGCATAATCCCGGTGCAACTGTTCACACCTAAGAGGCTTAGGGAAGGCTCTGTTTACCCAGCCAAGTCACACCCCTTGTCATTGTCAGAGTGTGTTGTTTGCATGAGACTGGTGGCTGGTTCTCCATTGTAGAAATACCTCCATTTAAAACAGACCACTTTTTTATACATACAGAGGCAGTAATTTAGGGCATTAAGATCACCCACAGAAGCCTACTGTGCATGGGAAGCGTGAGATGTTCATACAGGTGCTGACAGCTTGCCTTTCAGCTGTAGAGCACAAATTCCAAGCAGAACTAATAGGAAGCTGCACTCTCCTTCTCCACTGCGGCTAAGGGGTATAACTGTATCACACTGTGTAGCTAAATCTGGGAAAGTGCTCCCTGCACAGCATAAGTAAATAACACATGCTATACAGCCTAGTCTCAAACCCTAACTCTGTCATGTAAAAGCTAGAAGGTTGACATGTCTTTGGCAGGCAGACATAGCCAGCTGGGGCGCACGGGTGCACATATGCCTATGGAGGGTGGCGTAATCAGCAAGACAAGCAACGTGGAAAGGAGCAGTGGGGAGGCAGCAGCTGGGCTCTGGAGAACTCTACCAACACAAGACCAGTCCCAGCCCCCACATCCAGAGGCCAAGATCAGGCCCATACCTGGCACAGTTCTCATGGCAAACTTGGCTGGAGTACAATAGCACTTTTCTGAGATATAACGTGGACACTGTCACAGAACTGTAAACACTAGAGGTATTTTATTACTTTTATTCTCCCTTAGTTGTCTAATTTGGCTACCCCTTTCCTGTCTGGTTGGACGCCATCTTGTTTTGCTTTGTATTTTGTGGTTATTTTTGAAGTTTTTTTCTCCTCTCTTTCCATGGCGTCTCTTCTGTTCCTTTCTTTTCTTTTTCACTCTCCTTCTCTTTCTTTTTTCTTCTTTTCACTGCTTAGGTTTTTGCTCTTCTTTTTTGCTTTCTTCTGTTGATCCTCTTTCTCTGTTTCCTGAACTACTACTTGAATTTAAACTTTCAAATGAATAAGCATTGTCTCTTCTTTTCTGATTACTCCTTCACATTCTATTTCATTCTTTCCCTCCTGTGTCTTCCAGTTTCCCAAAACTCAGATGATCATGCTGAGGATATAGCTCAGTGTCGGAAGTGCCTGCCTGGCAAGTGCAAGGTCCTGAGTTCAAGTCCCGGTACAAAAAAAAAACTTGGGCGATCATCCTTTGACCTCCAGCCTTGAATCTACTATATTTAACCACATTTACCACTTTATCCTGTCCCTACCCATCTTAACCCCCTCAAGGGTAAAATTACTCCATTATGGGTAAAATCACTGCATTCAAGTACATGGTATATGTTTGATTTTGTCATATAACTTTAAAGTTTGCCCCTATGGTCAGAGATAGCAAGTTAATGGTTACCATAATTTGTCAGTAGTTAAGCCGTACTTGAAGCTATTGTTATTATTCATTATTTTTTTGTTCTCTTTAATGGTTTGAAGAATCTTCCACTCTTACATCTGGTAATCTGAGCAATGTGGCTGAAGATAACCACCTGTAATATAACAACCACTGTTAATTCCTATCATTTTTGTCTTAAAACCCTGTATCAGTTTTAATGTTCTTTCTTTGTTTCATTTATGTTTGTGATGTTGGTATGCTATTATTCTCTTTTTTTCTCATTCTCTACTCTTTTTAAAATAAAAAGAAAACCTATTGTTATTAGTAACTGTACCACTTTAACCAGGATGTCATACATGCTATAATTAGTTTTTCTTGCTTGTATGACAACACTCTGATTGTATGGGGTCATAATCACTAACACAGTCCTGTACCAAAGAATTCAGTACTCAACCTAATCGTACTTTTGAATCCTTTACAAATCGTGAAGGTAGGTTCTTGGGAGAGCTATAAAGAACCACTTTATATCTACAGGACATCCCTGAAGGTGATAAAGCTATCTATCATGAGAAGTTGGCAAGCATCAACATAGAAAACAAAATAAAATAAAGCAAAATAAAAAAGAGAAAACAGAAAATGACAAAATGCAACCCCAGACCCCCACTGCACACAGGAAAAGTCTGGAACACAATGAGATTGATAAATTGGGAGTCAAACACAGGAACTCTCTGAAATGATAGCAATAGAAGTGAAAATGCAAGTGAAAAAGTCTATAGAGAAAATAATCTCTCAGGTACAAACAGAAATGATGATTAAAATAAAAGATATTAGAAAAGATACAAATAAAAGCATAGATGAGCTTAGAAAAATGGAGACAAAAAATGCCCAACATAAGAAAGAAATGAAATCCAAACAGAAATCCAAGAGATTAATACCTCCATTGAATGTGCATGAACAGATTGAATGAGAGGATAGAATAACAGATCCTGAAACAGAATTGTAGCCAGTGATCATGAAAGAAAGATATTTTAAAAATAGCATGAGACCATGAAAAACCAGCTATGAGAGGAAGCGAAGAAGAATACCATAAGAAGATTGGAGTCAATGAGGAGGCTGCACATGGCACAAATGTCATTAAAAAAACTCTATCCAAAATAATGGCAGAAAACATCCAAAGCATGTATACAGAATTTGATATACAATAAATGAAGCATATAGAACTCCAAATAGCCATGACAAAAATGAAACTACATCAAGACACACAATAATCAAGATTCCAGATACTCAGCACAAGAACAGAATATTAAAAACTGTTAGAGAAAAGAAACAGATCACCTATAGAGGAAAGCCCATCAGAATCACAGCAGACTTCTCAACGAAAACCCTCGAGTCAAGAAGGGTTTGGAGTGAAGTATTTCAAATCCTGAAAGAAAACAACTTCCAACCCAGATTGATGTACCCTGCAAAACCATCTTTCAAAATTAACGTAAAAATAAGATACTTCCATGACACAGAACAACTGAAGGAATTCATGACCACCAAACACTACAAAGAGTACTGAAAGATATTCTAGACAGACATAAAAATGACCACAATTCCAAGAACAACAACAGAAGGAAACCACCAGGCAGGGCCAGCAATAAACACAGGGAAAAAGCAGGGAATCAACAGCAGGAAAATATGACAAAGATAAATCAATAAATCAACTATAACCATCAATATAAATGTCTTCAATTCACCAATGAAAAGAAACATACGGGCAGAACTGATCAAGAAACAAGAACCAACAATATGCTGTATACTAGAAACACATTTAACTCAAAAAGAAAAATCATAGACTAAAAGTCAAAGGATGGAAAATAATCTTCTATGAAACAGAAACCCAGAAAAAAGCAAAGGTAGCTAACCTGTTTGCAGGTAATGTGAATTTCAGACAAAGAATAATCAAAAGAGATAGAGAAGGTCACTACATACTTGTTAGGGGAAAACTTCAAGAGGAAGAGACAATGATCATAAATATGTATACACCAAATACAGGAGCACCCAACTATAGAAGACAATTATTAATAGACATGAAAAATCAAATAAGCAATAACACAATTGTAACAGGAGACCTTAACATCGCTTTGGCACAAAGAGATAGATCAACTAGACAAAAAATCAGCAAAGAAATATCAGAACTGAACCAAACCTGTGAAGGAATAGGCTTAGTAGATGTTTTCAAAGTGTTCTACCCAACATCACCAGAATACACATTCTTTTCAGCTGCACATGAGACATTCTCTAAAATAGACCATATACTAACCCACAGAACATGCTTAAATAAATCCAAAGGAATTGACATTATCCTGTGCATATTATCTGACCAGAGTGCTGAAGTGAAATTGGAAACTAATGGCAAAAGAAATTACAAAACTCCATAAACGCATGGAAATTAAATACCATCCTAAAAAATCAATGAATCACAGATGAAATTAAAGAAAAAATTGAACACTATCTAAAACTAAATGAGAATGTAGATACAACATACTGGAACTCTTGGGATGCAATAAAAGCAGTCCTAAGAGGGAAGATTATAGTGGTGAGTTCTTACATCAGGAAAACAGAACAAGCACAAATAAATAACCTAATGTTGCAGCTCAAGCTTCTAGAAAAAGAAGAGTAACACAAGCTCAAAGCTCACGCAAGGGAGGAAAAATAAAGACCAGAGCAGAAATTAAAGCAACGGATGCTATACAAACATACAAAGAATTAATGAATCGAAGAGTTCTTGGAAAGAATGCGTAAAACTGATAAACCCTTAGCCCACCTTATAAAAAAGAGACTCAAATTTATGCAGTGAGGAATGCAAAGGGTGAAATCACTACAGATCCTGTGGAAATTCAGAAGATCATCAATACCTAATATGAAAAATCTTCACTCTCATAGGATGGAAAACACAGAAGGAATGGACAGATTCTTAGATATGCATCAATTAGCAAAGCTGAATCAAGAAGATATAAAGCTCTGAGTAACTCAATATCAGTCAGTGAAACTGTAAATATAATTAAAAACTTACCAAAAAAGAAAAGCACAGATCCTGATGGATTCATACCTGAATTCTACAAGAAATTTAGAGAAGATTTACTGCTCATACTCTTAAAACTCTTTAATGAAATTGAAGAGAAGCAATTCTCCCTAACTCACACATGGAGGCAAGTATTACCCTGATATTAAAACCAGAGAAAGGTCCAACATAAAACTACAGACCAATATCTCCAATGAACACAGATGCAAAAATCTTCAAAAGATACCAGAAAACAGACTGCAACAAATAATTAAAAAGATTATATACCACAATCAAGTAGGATTTATCCCAATACAGAGATGGTTCAACATATACAAATCAATAAATGCAATACACCATGTCAACAGAGCCAAAGACAAACATCACATGATCATCTCAATAGATTCAGAAAAAGTTTTTGACATTGTCCAAAACTACAGAAAATTGAAATAGATGGTCTTTACTTCAATCTGATAAAAGCCATCTATGACAAACCAATAGCCAGTACTATACTAAATGGACAAAAACTGAAAGTTTTCATTGTAAAATCAGAAATAAGACAAGGTATTCACTATCACCACTCCTGTTCAACATAGTTCTGGAAACATTAGCCAGAGCAATTAGACAAGAAAGAGAAATAAAAGGAATAAGGATAAGAAAGGAAGAAGTGAAATTATCATTATTTGCAGATGATATGATACTCTACATAGAAGATCTCAAATACTCCACCAAAAGACTTCTGGTTTAATAAACAAATTCAGTAGCATAGCTGGAAAAAAGTCAACACTCAAAAACCAATAGCATTTCTTTCCACAAAACAAACTCACTGAGAGGGAACCCACACCCTTCGTGATAGCATCCAAAAAAATGAAATAGTTAGTAATCTAGCTAATAAAGGAAGTAAAAGATGTATACATTGGGGCCAGGGATATAGCTCAGTAGCACAAATGCCTGTCTGACAAGCAAAAGGTCATGAGTTCAATTCCTGATACAAAAAGAAATGTATACATTAAAAATTGCACTACTCTGAAAAGTGGATTGAAGAGGACACAGTGAGTGGAAAGATAGCCCTTGCTCATGGATAGGAAGAACCAACATAGTGGAAATGGCCATAGTCTCAAAATTGTTACACAGATTTAATGCAATACTGATCAAAATACCACTAGCCTACCTCACAGAACTATAGAAAACATTTCTAAAATTCATGTGGAACCAGAAGAGATCTAGAAAAGCAAAAGTAATTCTAAGCAACAAAAGCAAAGCATCACAATCCCTAACTTGAAATTATACTACAAAGCTAGTGTGATAAAATCAGCATGGTACTGGCAAAAAAAGAACAGACCTAAGGATCAGTGGAACAGATTAAAAGATGCAGACACAACTACAAACACACTCAGCCCCTTATCTTTGACAAAGGGACTAAACGTTCACTCGATGAAAGATAGCCTCTTTAATAAATGGTGCTGGGAAAACTGGCTCTGCACATGTCGAAGATTAAAACCAGACCATGTCTATCACCATGCACTAAACTAAAGCCAAAACGGATCAAAGACCTAAATATTACAACAGAAACACTGAATCTGCAGGAAGAGAGAGGAGGTAGAAATCTTGAAGACATAGGTGTAGACAGTGACTTCATGAACAAAACCTAAACTGCAGGGGAAATGCTTCACAGAATCAACAATTGGGATCTTGTCTTCTTAAAAAGCTTTTGCACATCAAAAGAAATCACCAACAGAGTGAAAAAACCACCCACAGAGTGGAAAACATTTTAGCTAACTGTCTTTCAAACAAAAGACTTCTATCTAGAACATATAAAGAAATGAAAAAAAAAAAATCAGGCCGCAGAAATTCAAAGACCTAATCTAAAAATGGACATCTGAGATGAATACACACATCTCAGATGAAGAAATACAAATAGCAAATAAATACAAACTGCTCAACATCATTGTCATTCAAAAGATGTAAATTAAAACAACACTGAGATTCCATCTCACCCCAGAAGGAATGGCTGTCATCAAGAAATCAACCAATAACAAATGCTGGCGAGGCTTTGGAGAAATAGGAACGCTTCTCCACTGCTAGTGGGAATGCAGACTGGTGCAACTACTGTGGAAATTAGTGTGGAGATTCCTCAAAGAACTAGGTATAGAGGTCCCATTCAATCCAGCTATTCCCCTTCTGGGTATTTTCCCAGAAGAATTGAAAGCATCACACCACACCAATGTATGTGCACCCATGTTTGTAGCAGCACAATTTGTAATAGCTAAATCTTGGAAACAACCCAAATGCCCATCAACTGAGGAATGGATAAAAAAGATGTGGTTTTGTTATACAATTGAACATTACTCAGCCATAAAAAATGATAAACTGGAGATTTTTATAGGTAAATGGATGCAATTTGAGACCATACTCGTAAGTGAAATAAATCAGACTCACATACAAACATGGTATTGTCTTCCTAGTATAAGAAGATGAAAGAATAAATGAGATCCAAAATGTACAATAGATATTGGGAAATGAGAAGAAGCTGTTTAAAAGGAAAGAGAAACTGAGATGGGGAAGAAGAGAAAAGAAGAAAAGGAAAGGGAAAGGTCAATAAATTTTTAAAAAATATATTTATACATACAAGATAGTTAAGATAGTTATATTATTAATTTCTATTAGTTCATTGAGAAGAAAGGTTTATACTTACATTGTTCAGTTTTTCATGTTTATATCTTATAATCTGAGCAACTACTTTGAAGATAATACTATGCTATGTATTAACCATTGTTACTTTCCTACTATATTGTCAAATTTTGTATCATTTCTATTGTTTTTCTCTTTAAAATAAAAAAAAAGCTATGAGACCTAGAGCAAGTTCCTTAACATCTCTGTCTGTCTCCTTGCACGTAAGGGAGTTTGTAGTAATACCTTCTTTGTATTGCTGTAAACCTTGTAGAAGTTGATTTTGCACAGCCTGAGAGCACCTGGCATGCTAGATGAGTGTGTTTGCTACTTCAGCACCACTATTTTCATTAATATGCTGAAAAGCATGGTCTTTGGAGAACAGCCATGGTTCCTATCACAGCTCTGCCTCTTACTAACTGCGATTTTGAGCAAGTGGGTTAGTCCATCTGGTGCCTCAGTCTTCACATCTCTAAAAGAGGTATGATAATAAAGCCTTCCGTATGGCCTTGCTAGGAGCACCGATGAGATTACACATTTAAGGGCACTAATTAGAACAGAGTCTGTCACGTGGTGAGCACTCAGCAAATGTTTGCCATTGTTATGTTGGGTTTAAATGTATTCATCCCTGTCAACACATACGGTTATTAACGCTTATTATGTGCTCTCTATGGCTGGGGCAGGGTCCTAGAACCTCTAGGAAAAACAAGGAAATTCGGTCTGGAAGGGACCTATGAGAACTTGTCCGACTTTGTTACTTATTTGATTTTAACTTTGAGATCTGAACATCTACACCTTCATCAGCTGAAGAGGACGACTCATCTGCCACCTCCCAGGAGCAGCATTGCTGGCAGCAACTCAGCCTCTACAGCTCGGGCTGAGACTCATGTGATGCCTCAAAAGTGGCTGGGTTTGCTGGCAGCAGGCAGCCAATTACTTGAAAAATCTGGGGGAAGACAGATCACTTATAGCTGCAGCGTAGTGAGAGAGCAGCGCTCCCTGAGAAAATGTCAACTCCATCTGGGACCGGAGGTATGTCAGCACTAAGCAAGCTGTTCTCAGTCCTAAACAGCCCCGCTGGTGAGACATAGTGGGTGTAACAGTGAGCCAGAGACGGCTTGTGTATTTCACTTCCCTGCTTTTTTTACTCCAAGTACTGCTGCAAGTTAGCATATGGCAACTCAGATGTGTGAATGAAGTGTAATTTGTATTTGTGATGTCTACGGCTAGAAGGGAGCTATTTAGGAAGTGGCAGGGGGGTGCACTGTAAAAGAGGATAAAGACGTGATGTCCTTAAAGGCAGTAGCTTTCAGGCTTCGGTCAGACAAGCTCTGACAGTCAGGTCCCTTGCCAACAATAATCCCAAGCAATCTACCTCCGCACTTTCCCTTCAGAAGGCTTAGCCAAAGCCAGAAGGAAGCAAGGCAGCACCTCAGCTCTCCTTCCTCAGTCGTTCCAGCAGATGACATCGTTTCTGAATGCATTCCCCTTTTCTAATAATGAACATCAGACTTGGAAAACCAAAATCAGGCTATTTATCCAAACCTCTTCATCCCCTTTGTTAACCTACACAACCAATCATTCAACCTTTACAATTATTGTTTTCAAACAGCACACGCTAGCAGGGTGGTAGAAGGTGGAGAAGGGACACTGCATGCAGAAAGGTAAATGCCTTTTACTCTTGTGTGTAATCCTCTCTGCCAGGTGACAGGATTTTGTAGAAGCTCCACATTCCCACCAAGGTGTCTTTAATTTTCAGTCTCATTTGGTTTGTTTGGTTTTACTTTATTATGCAAATTATTGTTTTTCATATTGTGAGGAAATACACCTAACGTCACTTTGAGGAATTAAGGAGATAGTGTGGGCTGGACAATTTCTTCAAAAATATGGATGGAAGAGAAGACAAGAGTATGGGGCGATACAGTAAGTCCCTGACCTACAAACAAGTTCCGTTCAGGGAGAACATCAGATTCGTCTGTAATTCAAAAAAGTGAATCTTATACAGTCACCTGTGAATCTTATACGGTGCACTTACAAAAATTTGAAACAAATATTCACAAGCCAGCAACTTACTGCAGTTCTCTTCATCCTGACACTGTGCCCCACTGCCAATAACAATGTCCACCAAACAGAAAGGGCTACAGAGAGTTAGCACTGTCCACGAACAGGCAGGGAGTGAGTGTCAGCCTTCGTTGTCCATTGATGGTCAGTATCAATTCCATCAGCAGCTCTTGACTGTTCATTCATTACTCATCATTCCTCCATTTATTCATTCAAGAAAAATTAGTATATACCTCCTCTGTCTTAGGCACTAGAACACAATGACAAATCAGACCTGGTTCCTCCTCTGTAATCAACAAAAGGGCCATCAATCTTCTGTCTCCTAAACTAGGTTGTAGGTTCCTGTGTCCTTGATCTTCAGTTTTATTTTCTATGGTAAACATTTGTGATTCTTTTTATTTTAGAAGTGTCACATCTAAACTGTGCTTCGGTCTTACTGGATGTCCCTGCTGATGTGTAAGGGAGCAGATCTTGTAGCTTGAAGAAGAGGGACTGCACGGCTCTGCTCATCAGAGCGTGTGTGCTGGGTGGTGATTCAGGGGCAGGAGGGCCAGCTGACATCCGTCCTGGATGGAGAACTCCGAAGACACACAGGCTAAGGTGATGAAAGTAGTGGAGTCTTCTTAGGACAAATTCTGCTGGGATGTGGGGGCCATACCCTAGCCATACAACTTCTAGTCCCAGCTTCCTGCAGCTCCGGGAATTCAGGGAGTGACCCATTATTTTAATAATTTTCTTTCTATTTAAATCAGCCAGGTTTGTTTTCTGTGGTTCTGCACCAAGCTCCCTGACAGATATACCCACTCCTGGCATCCAAGTGGTAGAGATTGCCGGGTGAGAGAAAGGTAGAACTAGGCAGAAATTTTCAGAAAATAACCCTTTATCTTTCTCCAACATATATCAAAAGCTGATTCTACACAATGGAAAACTCTGCTTGGTCTCCAACTTCCCATCATTTTTCAAGTTGCATGCATTGAATCAATCTGTATTGATCCAGTAATCCCTTTTCCTAGAATCTACTCTGAATAAGTCATCTATTGCTTCATTTTGAGAATATTTGTATTAGTCAGGGCAATCCAGAGAAACAGAATTCATACGATATATATAGATATGTAGAAAGAGATTTATTATGAACAGTTTGTTTATACACTTATGGAGGTGTGTAAGTCCCATGATCTGCCATCTGCAATCTGGAGGTTTAAAAAAACTGGTAAAATACAGTTTCAGTCCAAGCCCAAGGGCCTAGAACCAGGAAAGCCCAAGGTAAAGCACCAGTCTGAATCTAAATGTCAAAGAACCAGGAGGCCTGAGGTTCTGGGGCAGGAGATGACAGATATCTCAGCCCAAAAAGACAGAAAGCAAACTCTTCTCTTCTTTTAATTTTATTTTTCCTCCAAAACATTGGAAGACACCTGCTTACATTATTAAGTGGCTCTTCTTTACTCAACCCACTGACTCAAATGCTATTTTCTTCCAGGCAAACCCTGATAGACACACCCAGTAGTAATATGTTACTACTTCTCTGGACATCCTTTAGCCTAGTCAAGTTGACATATGTCTTAGTTACTTTTCTCATTGCTGAGAGACACAATACCCAACACCCACAAGTTAAAGGAAGAAAAGCTTATTTTGGCTCACAGTTTGCAGAGGTTTCCATCCATAGTTGGTTGACTCCAACAAGGACAGCATGGCAGAGGAGCATCACAGAGTGAAAGCAGTCAATAGCATGGCAAGCAGAAGGCAGTGGGCAGCAGTGGCAGGCCTGCCCTCTTTCTGGCCCTTTATATTCTAACCAGGCTACAAACCTACTGGTTGATGTTGCCCACACCCACAGGGGGGCTTCCATTTATCCACACCCAGAACTATGCTAATTCCAATCAATGGACTAATTTAGTAACGCATACCCTTACGCCCATTATCACATGCCTAGATCCAGCCAGCTCCCAAAAGTCCCACCTATAAGTACATGAGGCTTGGTGGGAAGGAGGCATCTAGACACAAACCATAACAATATATACAACTAACAGCGATGGTCACAGAATTACTGTGATGATCACAGAATCACTGTTGAAAATGATAGATCAGAAACAGCCTAAATATATATCACTGAAATTTAGCAGAATTACTACAAATGATGCTCTTGGGCTGGGGATATAGCTCAGTGGTGCAGTGCCTGCTAGGCAAGTGTGAGGTCCTGAGTTTGATTCCCAATACCGCCCCAAACAAAACAAGATGAAACAAAATAAAAATGATGTTCTTAAATACCAACTAAGTTCATGAGGAAGATATAAAACTTACGGTTTAGATCTGGAATACGCCCCAAAGAACTTATGAGTGCAAAGGTGGGGCTTTGCAGAGGTGATTGGATCGTGGGGGCACCGTACTCCTCAGTGGACTAATCCAGGGGTGAGTTCAGGGTTCAGTGTGTTGTTAGGAAGCAGGTTCTATCCAGAAGAGGCAGGTCCCCAGGCGTGTGACCTGGAAGGGTAACACTCTCTCCCTTTCTCCTCCTTTCCACTCTGCTTCCTGGCCTCCGTGACGCAAACAGATTTTCCCCAGCAGACCCTTCCACCATGTCGTTTCTGCCTTGCATCCAGCCTATATAACCTGGAAATGTCAGCCAGGATAAACGTCTCCTCCTTTAAGTTGTAGTATCTCAGTGATGAGAAAGTAAGACGAAACTTTCTATAGATACTCCCCAATTTATAATGGTTCAACTTATGATTTTTTCAATGCTATGATGGTATGAAAGGCACCTCAAATTTTGAATTTTGAGCCTTTCGTGGGCTATCAACGTGTAGCACAATACTTTCTTGTAAGGGATGAGCAGCCGCAAATCTCAGCTTCCAGTCAGCCACACAATCAAAAGAGTAAACAATCAATATGTTGCTGATTGTTCTACAGTGTGCTTTCTTGCTAAGCTACAGTGTTCAGTAAATCAGGTACATTAAACACATTGTTATTGTGATCTTATCAACTTATAATGAGATTATTGGATCATAACTCCACTGTAAGCCAAAGAGCATCTGTGTAAAGTAGGGTTCAGCAGTTGAGCATTGAATTCAACATTTTTATTTGGTTTTAAAAGAACTAAGCAAGGCTAAGCAATGAAAAGGGGAATAGGCATGCTAGTGTTTGAAAATACCCTCTCTGGTGCTCTAATTCTGTGCTTCTGTGATTATTAATATTTGGACGTAGGCAATGTCATCATGGAAATCAGTCTTCACGGATACTGTAGTTTTCCATGAAACACTCACAAACCAATAAATGTAATAAAAACATTCCACTTGTTAATGCCCATATGTGAATAACCAGTGAAGAAAATGGGCTAATACCTGAAAATAGTTAAATCCTCAATAACTAAAAGTGTGGTCACAGAAATGGACCCTGTCAATGCTCATAATTTAAACCGCAGGTACTTCATCAAAATACTTCTTGGGTAACATTAAAATTAAGCTAAAGTGTCAAAAATTAGGGTAAAATTTTATATGAAATTCTTACTTGATATGGATGATATGTGTCTAAAGGGCAATAGACAAAAATATTGATAGTTTCATCTCTTAATTGTGAGACTGCTGGTCCCATAAGTTGTTGAAAGGCTAGAAAACAACTAGATACTATTTATTTTGCGTATATATTTATTTATATATTTGGTATGGGAATCGAACTCAGGACCTTGTGCTTTCCAGGCACGTGCTTGTGTGGCTAAGCTATATCCCTGGCCCCTGTAACTATATTAATGAAAAATACATAAGTACATTTTGAATTCTGATCTTTCACTAATTCGAACTATTATCCAGCAGCATTTGGAAGTTAGAGAGGTTCTGACATATTTGCAAGGATGTACCAAGAAAACAATACCAATGAAATAGTAAGCTATAGACTTTCCTCACCCCTCTCTCAAAAGCACCAGAACAGGATTCTGGCCTGTGGAAAGCGTGGATATATTACGGACTTTAAAAATGTATTTTAAAATAGAGATAAGATCATCTCAGGTGACTGATGAGTTGTACGCACTTAATGGGGTATACACATTCAAGAAAATGTGCTGATTGCAATTGGACAATAAACAGGTTTCTTGAAGCCCATGGGTCTTATACACTAAATCTATCGTTCTCATTTGTTGGTCTCAAATTTTCTTTATCTTGCTATGGGTAAACACTTGTAATCCCAGGAGTCTGGGAGACTTGGGCAGCCTGGGCATGCAATGGCATAGGAAGAAAGTTCAAGCCCAAGTTAGGCAACGATCTCAAAATAAAAATAGGAAAGGCCAGGATGCAGAGTCCAAAGCCCATGTGTTCATTTCCCCAGTACCACAAGAACAAAACTCTTTTCTTTGTATGCTTGAAAATTACTGACAACCTCAATGGACTTTGTTTATGCAGGAGACAGGTGAATGAGAGAAAGAGGCAATGAGCAAGAGAGAGTTACCCAATTAGAAACTGAAACAAACTTTAGGAATATTTGCTTATTAAATAGTTTTAAAATAAAAATAAACCCAATTACAAGCTAACATAAAGATCACATATTTATGAAAAATAATTTTCTAAAACAAAAGAGAAATTACTGAAAAGAAAAAAGACAGCTAGATTCTCAGTTAAATCTGTTACTTCTTATTTGGTTGGGTTGAAGTATTTGAATAAAATTTGCCTATGTGTATATGTGTGTGTGTGTGTGTGTGTGTGTGTGTGTATATATATATATATATATATATATATATATATATATACAGAAGAAAGGGGTATGGAGCATTTTTTAGACAATTATGGGTTTGGGCTTTTTGTGCTTTTCTGTTTTATTTTACTTTTGTTGTTTTGTTGTTGTTGTTCTGGCTTTTGGTTTCGTTTTGTTTTTTAATAGACACCTGTTTCCTCTTCTTCAGCCTGTTAAAAAAACACCATAAACTGGGTGGCTTAAACACAACAAAAATTTATTTCTCACAGTTCTGGACAATGGGCAAATCAGTATCAGTTTTGCCCTGGCAGATTTGGCGCCTAGGAAAGGCCCACTTTCTGAGTCACAGGGGAGTTTTCTCCCTGTCATCAGAGGGCAAAAGTAGACAAGGCAACTCTCTGGGTCCTCCTCCACAAGGCCACCCATCCCATTCACACAGGCTCTGTCTCTGACACCCAATCACCTCTCAAAGGTCCCACCGTGAATTCTGAAGAGGTACAAACAGCCAGACAGTGACGCCACCAATACTCAAGTAGTGATTTTTGAAGGTTAGTTTTTCTAGGATTTGTATTCTGATAGCCAAGTAGGATGATCGCTGAGGACACAATCTTCTCCAGTGAAATTATGGAGAAAAGACACTCAGTCTACAGAGTCAGTTCATAAATGTTCTTTTGGACAAAGCACAGCAAAACAGCATAACACCTAAAGTTAAAACTTATTCTGCTGTCTATAAGATCATCACTGGCAAGGAATTCCCAGATTTCAGATATAAGCAAAAATGAGAAGAGTGTCTTTCAAAAAAAAATGTCCATAACATGGTGGCCATGGTACATGGAGGCGAGCAGACTAAGCACTGGGAGGTAAGTATGAGCTAAACTGTGGAAAGCCTTAAGAGAACTGGGACATGTTCACAGCCATAGCTATTGTTTATTTAACACTTACAGAGTCCCTGGCATTTTGCAAACTGTGCTGGTTAAACTTGATCATCAGCTTGACTGGAATAAGAGACTCCTGGAGAGATAATTGGATTGTGAGTGCACTAACTTCACCAATAGGTTATTCACTGATAGTTGAATGGGCTACTAGGAGGTGGACCAATGTCAAGGAAGTGAGTCATGGGATTACATCTGGTTCTTGGCTTTTTCTACTCTGGCTTCCTCCCCTACTCTCTGGCTGCCATGGACTGAGTGTCTTTCCTCCACTAAGCCCTTCTTCCCTTAGAGTCAGTCAGCCATAGACTGAATCCATGAACCAAAATAATCCTTTTTTTCTTTAAGGTGTGCGTGTCAGATACCTTGTACCAGAAATGTGAAAGTGAACAATATGCACACATTATTTTATCCTTGACAGTAATCTCTTGAAGCAAATGTTATCATCACCATTTAGTGAAAGAGAAAGCCAAGCCTAAAAGGAGTAGAGTAATTTTCCTGAACTTATACAGCTCCAAAAGTATAGCAGCACAGGTAGATGTGACTGCAAAGATTAGACAACTTTCACTATTCCAAATTTCTCTCCAGGGTACATTGTTTTTCAACTCTGCTTGCCAGAGTCCTGGAATGTATGGTCCTAAAACATCTTTTGACATCAAACACGGAATATAAATCTTGGGTATGTACTCTGGGTTTCCTAAGGGTAGAGGTCAAGTCTATTTATATGTCTTGCATATTATGGTCACATAATAAATCTTTAACCGTGAAAGTAGTGATTTTTATGGCACCTAGCTCCACCCAGATCCCTTTCAGCTTTCCTTGAATTTAAAAAATACACAGTAGAGTTGGAGGACTTTTTCCCCAGGAGAAACATGCCAGCTCACATTTTCTGAACCTGACTATGTCCTTCCATGACCACACAGCTCCCTCTCCACAATCCTTGCATACTGTTACGTGATAAGAAGAGCTTATCTCTTCCATCTTTCCACTTCTTAGATGGGATTGGATGTTATTCTGTAAAATAACTGGCTTTGGAACAGACTAAATTGAGTTCATATTCTGGTTTTTCCACTGATAAACTGTAACTGTGAGCAACTAATATACCCCCACCCTCCAATTCCCTAAAAACATGGTGACCTTTGTATCTTCTTCAGAAAGATGTTGAAACAATAAGTGAAATACTGTAAGGAAATTACAATTCCTGATGTCTTTTCTTCCACATCCAAAATGCTGCTATGTTTAAACACTGTCTTTGTATTCTCATACCTTGGATCAGCATTTTTAACTTGTTATTATTAAAGAAATTATCTAATAAGCCAATTAAAACAACAAATACAAAGTTTTGTAGATAAAGCTCAGTTTTTATTTCTGTGTTTAGGAATTCTAAAATGTATTTCTAACTACAAAAGACATTAGTAGTTCCATAGTCAAACAGTTCTGTATACTCTTGAGACTGCTTTCCTGGTGTCTCTGCTGTGCTTTCAGATTCACTCTCACATCTTTATGCAGCTCTGTCCTATCAGGCTTTTTTCTGAAATCTGTGTGGAAGCTTCCTTGACCCCATAGTTATTGAATTCTGCATGTCTATAAAATCAGTACCACTTAAGTGTTGCCAAGATCTGCCATCAGCTCAAGTAGTAGCCCACCTGATTGTAGCCATAGAAGCCTTCAAGTGCCTGGATGGCTGAGCACTATGAGTTGAACCCCAGGGAATTAATTCCCAAGGCAGCCCTTCTGGAGCAGGGAGCCCTGGAGCACTTGTCTCAAAGCAAAATCTTTCACTTTTGCACCCTTGACCCCAAGAAAGGGGGAGTTTTGCTAATTCTTCAGATGCCCTCAGAGTGTCTCTCCTAGTGTCCTGACTCAAAGTACTTGGCTTCTTTTTCATGTTAATCATTTTAGTATCAAATCTCTCCTCCACTACAACTTTATAGGCATTTTCTTTCTGGGAAAACAAAACTTTTCAAATGGGCTTTTTGCTTCTGGTTTTCAACATAAACATGGCTAAAAGCCACCAGTGGTACCCATACCACAGCCTCAATATTCAATGTTGGGCTACCTTGTAATTTCCTCCATCAGATTAGTCTACCAGCCTAATCTGTCTCACACAAAGTCTCAAGTCATGTGCAAAATGTAGACAAACTTCTTTGCCAGAGCATAACACACATGGTTTCAAGTCCAACTGCCAATGGAGTCCTTGTTCCCGACTGATACCTTCTAAGCTTGGTCTTTCCTATATGCATTTTTATGAGCATTATAGTCTTTTCCGTTCTGACCAGAATCTCTAATCAAGTCATTTTACAGCATTCTAGAGCTTGTTCAGCTGGTATTTCCAAACCTTTCCAAACTCCTCCCATGAACAAGTTCAAAGTCTTCCACACCACTTGCCAGGTAATGACAACAACAGCCCCATTCCTGGTACCAAAATCTACCTTATGCACTTTTTTGTTACTTAGGCACAATACTTGACAATTTAAAGGACAAAAGGTTTATTTTGGCTCACAGTTTCAAAAGTCTTCGTCCTTGCATAGTCAGCCAGCCCTAAGGGAGGAAATGAATGGCAGAAGGACATGGTAGAGGAAAGGTGCTCAATCCATGGCACTGAAGAGCCAGAGACAGAAAGGAGAAGTTGGGGAGGGTGATATGCCCTTTTAGGTCATCCACTCCACGCACCACTTCTTACAACCAAGACCCACCTCTCAACAACACATTTAGCTCTAAACTCATTTATTGATTGATCTGCTGATGAGTACAGCAACACCACGATTCAATCACTTTCCAGAAACCCTGCCTCTGAGCCCCTGAAATTTGGGGGGGACACTTGAAATCTAAGTCCCAGCAAATATAAAAAGCTGTGGATGTTCAAGTGTCTTATAAAAAAATGGTAAGTAAACTAGCCTTGGTGGCTCACACCTGTGATCCCACTACTGAGGGAGGCTGAGATAGGAGGATCACAGGCTTGAGCCCAGTGTGGGCAACTTAATGACCTAGTGAGACCCTACCTCAAAATTAAAAAGGTATATATATATATATATATATATATGTGTGTGTGTGTGTGTGTGTGTGTGTGTGTGTGTGTGTAAGCACTACACACACATCTTGGCATCTGTATATAACCTATAAACATCCTACCATTAAATCATCTCTAAATTATTTATAATAACTAATACAATATAAATACTATGTTAATTGCTGTGGTTTAAAAATAATAACAAGAAAAATTATCTTTACATGTTGGGTATAGGTAATTTTCTTCCTCATGATGGGGATTGAATCTAGGACCTTGTACATGCAAGGCAAGCATTCTACATTTGAGATATATCCCCACAGCCCAGTTTTTTTTCCTCAAATATATCTGTGATCAGTTGAATTCACAGATTTGGATCAGTGGGTATAAAAGACCAACCGTACATCATGTCATTAAAATATGCTATCCCATCATTTCCTTAAAAGCAGTTTACCTTACCTCATCTCCTTTTATAGGTTATGAAGGTAGAACTCAGAGCAATGATACATCTGCTCAGTCCTCTCTGCCAGGAAGACTCAGAGGTGACACTAAATGCAGGCTTCTGGCTGAACTGCTGGACAAGTGCTGGACATGAAAGACAAGGAAAAACAGCCAGAGTAAGGAGGACAGGAGCTGGTTGGCAGGAGGTGGCAAAGGCAATTACAAACCTTCCGGTGGCTGCCCTTTCTATCCCAGAGTACCATGCTTCCTGTCTGTCTACCTCAGCGACTGTTGTTTTCTTTTTTTAAAACTAGGCACAGAGCTTTCTCCCAAGAGACCAGTAGCACCAGAAAACCAAAGCAGGGTTTAAGAATTAAGAACTACTGTGTCCCTGTTGAGTGTGAGGCCACAGGCAGACCCTGGGGCACAAGAAGGGAGGGGCTGCACCTCCACGCAATCCCAATCGCAGCTGCCAGCACTCTGAGGTGAGAAATGGCCTCTACTCCACAGTTAGCTCCAAACTATCCCCAAACTCTTCCCTCCTTCCCTC
Source organism: Dinomys branickii (assembly GCA_004027595.1). NCBI lineage: Eukaryota > Metazoa > Chordata > Mammalia > Rodentia > Dinomyidae > Dinomys > Dinomys branickii. The sequence goes on from PVLD010000653.1 coordinate 42,904, forward strand.
CCTTTGCAGAATTTTCCTGGCTGCTTTTAGCTTTGGCCAGTGGACACCAAATCATGAGCCAGGATTGTGTGAATCCAACACTGAAGACCTAGTGTCTCTAATTCAAAAGTTAGGTGTCCTCTTCTGAGTCATCTTAGAAGCCAAGAAAAAAGGAGTTGGGGTTGCGCGAGAAATGAAGAGAAAGGTAGAAAAGGAGAAAAAGTGATTATTTGTAGTTTGGACTCACTTTCTTTTAGGCTATGGGCATTTTCAGTATTTTGTAAACTCTTTGAGCTAACAGTTCGATGATGTAATTTTCTATCTCAGATGCTTTATGTGAAGAGGGCTCTGGCAGGTCATTGTTATAAATCTTATATTGCCATTCCCTCCTTACGATCTCCAGAGTGCTCCAACCTGTTCGAATAAACTATGGTGGATGCAATGAAGTCAAGAAGGGGTCACACACATGGAAGTTCTGACTTAGAAGATTTCTGAAAATAAAATAGTGCTAGTTATAGCCACTGCTGTGCTTGGGGGCTCACCCAGGAACTTCCCACTTCTGGAAGGGGAGATTTTCCAATAAATGTCATCTTTCTCTTTGTATTAACAACAGCATACTTATTTTCCATGCTTTGCTTCTTTTGTCAAGAGACTTTCAGATTTCTTTCCAAAGAAAGCAGGGTTAGTTAAAACAGAAAGGATTCTGCAGCATAGGTGTGGCTGAAGTCCACATCTTCAGGAAGCAGGGAGCGACTGTTTCTTTCTCTGGTTTAAGAAAGCAGTTTCCTACACGGTAATTGATGAAATGGTATTTCTCACTAAAGAAGTTGCGGATCTTTGCATCAATCAAAGTGTATCTAAGGCTGGGAATGAGGAAAAATGATTACTTGTAAACTTGTCCCCTCCTCACTGAAATTTGTTTAAAATCCACTATATCAAATTTCTGCCAATTTTCTACATCCTCACATGTCTATTCCATACATGGAAGAAATTTGCTGTGAAATCAAAGATACATAATATTTTTTATTTGTTTCTTAGTTCAGTGAGTGAAGCTAATGAATATAAGACAGAAAGAGCAAGGATTTTTTTGTTTCTCTCCTCAATTTTTTATTTAGTTATTTTGGTCTTTTTAAGACAGGGTCTCAATAAGCAGTTCAGGCTGGCCTTGAGCCCATTTTGTCACTCGGTAGTCCAGGCTGGCCTCAAACTTGCAACCGTCCTCCTGCCTCAGCCTCCCAAGTGCTGGGATTACAGGCATGCACCACCACGCCTGGTTTCTCCTGTTTTTATAAGGAATTTTATAGAGCTGCCAGAACAAAGTATTAGAGAGTTGGCTAAAATTACAGGAATTTATTTTCTTACGATTCTAGAAGCTACAAGTCCAAGATTAAAGAGTTGGCAGGGCTGGTTTCTTCTGAGGCCTCTCTTTTGCACTTGTAAACGGCCATCCTCTCCCTGGGTCTTTACGCAGTCTTTCCTCTGTGTACGTCCGTGTTCTAATTTCTCCCTAGTGTCCTCAGAAGGACACTAACCATTTCGGATTAGGACCCACTACAATGAGTTCATTTTAACTTAATTACATCTATAATACCTTGTCTGCAAATACAACCGCTTTCTGAGGTGCTGGAGATTATGGCTTGAACAGATGACTGGGGTGGGAAAAACACAGTGCAGCCCACAATAGCAATCATTTGTCACAGAGGCCCTGGGGGTGTCAGCACAGTGGAGTACATTAAAGAAAAAAATGATAGAAGCAACTAGAGGAACCTAAGGACTGCCTTCTGGCCCTGGAATGATAGTAACTGGTTACAGGACCTTTAGGTATCTTAACCTCTCTAGGTATCTGCTCTCTTAAATTCAAATGAAGACAACAATCTCTGAGATCACAGGCAAATCTATCCGTTTGTCATGCTTGGATAGTAATGTAAGGGGAAGCAGAAATGATGGTATACTAAACTGACTTTTTGGTGACTAGAGGGAGAAGTTTGCTTCTCAGAGGTACCATGAGAATATCCCCTGTTCCTTCCAAATACACACTTGGGGAAGTTTACCATTGCCACAAGGATGCTCAATCACCCCCAACAAAATCTGCAATGAAGAGTGTGAATCTGACTTTTCACATCTTGGGGCATCTCAGGAAAAATAAGGAGTAGCTGGGACATGAGAGTCTATATCTATAATCTTAGCACTTCAGGAGACTGAGGCAGGAGATTTCAAGTTCAAGGCCAGCCCGCGTAACTTAGCAACTAAACAAGACCCTTTGTCCAAATAAAAAAGAACTTGGGATGTTCCTCAGTGCAAAGACCCTAGGTGAAATTGCGAGTCTTGAAAATGAAAACAATGAACTTGGAATATGTGGCAGCTTTTTTGTAACAAAGCGTGATTTATTTTCTTTCAACTTGAATTTTAAAATAAAAGTTAGTATGGGTTGGTGAACACAACTGATGAACAGCAACCTGGCTTAAAGTACTTCAGGAAAGGGAGACTAGTGAGGGAGGGTATGAAGGCAGGCCTCAGAGAGGCTACTTTCCCCTAGGAAAGGGTCACTCCCTGGCCACCCTCTCTCAGCAGGACTGCTATTCAAAAGCTGTGCAGTGCTTTATAATTCCCAGAGCACTCATAGCCGCCTGTCTCTGCTGACCTCCACACCAACCCTTCCAGGCAGGCTTTACTACTTACGTCATTGTACAGATCAGAAAACAAAACCCAAGCCCTGTGTCTCCACTACAATCTCCTGCTTTTCAGAACATGATCCCAGTATAGGAACACTGTGTCTGGGTCAAGACCATGACATTCAGTGACTGTGAAGCAGGACTTTAACGCTGCTCATCACCGGGGCCTTCTCTGTGCTCATCCCGGCTGCCCACAGCCCAGCCTCCCTACTCGGAGCTGTCTTTTTGGCCACCCTCCATGTTCCAGACGTTTTCTTTCTTTGCCTGCTATGCTCTGTCTTAGGAAGCTCACCCCTGCAGACCGTCCCCCAGGCTCCTTGGCTGCTGTGCTCAAGCAGGAGTTTGCAGAGTAACAGAGAGAAGGGTGCAGGGATATTTCTTCCTCTAGCCCTCCTCGTTTCTGGTGCACTGGGTTCGTCATGGCTGTGATTGTCCATATTTTGAATGGCTCCTTAGCAAACAAAACCTGAGGCAGGACTTGGGATCCGGGGATTTATTTGGTAGGTGATTCCAATATTGGAGGAGTAAAGAGGATTAGACTTGAGAAGAAAACAAATACCAGAATGTCACTAAGCTCACTGCTGGGAGCATCCAGAATGTGCCTCTGGGTTACCTCCGTGAAACATACAGAATGCCTCTTGGAATTTCTTTCCAACCTGTGAGAGACTGAAAGTGTGTCTACTAGCTCCGGTGCCTCACCCTCTGTTCACTGGGTGCCTCGGGGTCATTGACTCACCCACAATTTCTGGCATGTCAAGGAGGTGCAGCTTCAGAGAAGGCCCCAGAAATAAATCAGAGAGACAATGGCCTCCCTTGGAAAGCTGTCAGTGTGAGACTGCAGCTGCGCCTGAGATTGGAGGGGCTGGGGGATGTGGCAAGGACACAAAGGCGTTCACTGTCTGTGCCAAGCACGGCTCCTGCCCGGCTGCTTACTCCCTTACAGCTTCAGGGGCTGGCCTTGTCTTTTCCCTTTAACTTCAGATGTTTCCCTCCATGCTCAACTCTGTGCCCATAACCTCTGCCAGAGCCCTTGATCCTGATTTCAGTACTGTAAATAGTACCTTCATTAAATCACCTTTCATGGAACCAGCTGAATGAGATTTTACTTCCTGCCAATTCCCTGGCAGATACAGACAGAAGATTCTGGATGCAAAGCTAAGGTTGGTGGGGCATGAGACCGCACTCACAATGATCAGTTAGCTGGCTTTTTCGTTCACCCTTGCTGAATATGATGAACACACAAATCTCAGCAAAGGCAGAGAAAAGTGCTGACAGGGGCCAATGAAATGTACCTTCCTACGGAGCTCCACTGGAGAAACCAAACTATGCCAATCAGGCCTCAACATGCGAACTCTCCCTGCACTTTAACATGTGCTTCCAAAAGCTTAATGTCAGAGGACAAGCCTCTAATTCTCAGATACAATGGAAACAAGAGCAGAAAAGCTTTGGGGACAGGGACACCAACACACTCATCCTTCTGTCCTTCCTCAGTGAGCTTCCCACTTCCTGCACCTTCACACAGACATTACTTGTTTGCAAAATAAATGCCTATTGCTGTTATTCTCATATTTACCAGTAACTATCTTATAAGGTTATCAGTGTATAAATATAGGTCCCACTTTGTTATGCCTAGATCTACCATATTCTCTATCTTTTATGTAAATATAATTTGGAACAGTAGGAAATAGCCCCCATTAACTAATTGAACATAATTTTAAAGTAGAGCTTTAACAGATGTCTCCTGGTGGATACAGGACATGGGAATTGAAATCAGAGTGCTACCCGGCAACTCCGTAGGTATTGGCCAGTGCTGCCCCTGCCAGTGGCACGGCACGGTCATGGGTGGTGGCCACATTGGGAACAGCAGCATTTACATAACCATGGGGCCAAACACGCATGTGTATTTCCCATCGTCCATGTAGAACCTAAAGAGTGGGTAGAGAGGTGAGGAGGTTAGTGATTCCCAGAAATTCCTCCTGTCAGAAAGCTCAGCCTCCAAGACCTGCCATGTGCAAGGGCACGAGCCTCAGAATGCACAGGCAGCAGTCAAATCCACCTCACCCTGCTGCTCCCTTCCCAGTCACTGTGCTCCTATGCCAGTCAATGGAGGGGCCAAAGCCAGACGCTGGCCACCAGCGGAGGATGAAAACATGGAGAGAGGAAAGAAAGGTGAGACTCCCCCTACACACACACACACACATGTGCACACACACACACACACACACACACACACACACACACACACACTCTCTACTTCAGACTTCTGACACTAAAAGCAAGTTTCAGCTAGGTATAATAGGTTGAATGCTGGTTCCTTAAAAGATATATGAATGCACTGAGCCCCCAGAACCTATTAGTGTGACCTTACTTGGGAAAAAGAGCCTTTGCAGATATAACTAAGAATGGTGGATTATCTGGGTGAGCCCTAAAGCCAATGATGAACATCCTTATAAGGGATACACAGAGGAGAGACACAGAGGGAAAGATGGCCATGTGAAGAGAAGGCAGATGTTAGAAGGATGCAGCCATAGCCAAGGAGGACCTGGAGCCAGAGGAATCTGGAAGAGGCTTCCCTAGAGCCTTTAGAGAGAGATGCCCTGCTGACGTCTTGACTTCAGACTTTTTACCTTCAGAACTGTCAGGCCAGCAAATTCATGGTCATTTGTTATAGCAGCCACAGGACACTAATACACTGAAGGAAAGAGTGTTTTAAACTAGGTAAAATTTAAAGTTTAGATGTTACGTTATGTAGTGGATTGATAACTGGTGGTCAAGTTATAACCCCCAGCTGAACTGCGTAATCGTGGTGCTGGGTGTGGGAGGTCCACCTGGGAACTGCTGCCAGCAGCGTAAGAGGCAGACCTAGAGAAGAAGAAAAAAGGTTTTGGGGAACTAAGAGGCTGTTGGGAGCTAAGAAAGGGTGCTGAGAGCTGGTAGAAGCTGCAAGGAGTTTTGGTTGTTTTGGAGGAGCTCGTCATGCTGGCTTTCCTAATGAACTTGGCTGCTTTTATCCTCCGAGGAGCTCAGGACCTCGTTGGCACTGAGAATGGCTTTGGTCCACTTTGGGGAAGCTCCAGTCCTCGGTTTGAGCATCTCTTCCTAGCCCCAGAGGGGAAGATGGTGCTCTGCCAATCTCCTAGAGAAGCTTGCTGTGTTGGCTTCCCTAATAGGAACTCAGCCATCTTGATTGTTGGAGGAGCTTGGTACCTCACTGTTGCTGAGGATGGCTGTGGTACCTTTCGGGGGAGCTCTAGTTCTTAGCGTCACTTCCTGGTTCCAGTGCAGATCCCTCAGCCTGCTAGAACAGCTGGCACGGACTTCCTGGATTCCACCACTGACCTTTGGGCCTTCCCAGTGCAGATCTGTGGAACAGGCCTGCATGAGATATTGTTGTGGGCTTTGGGCCTCCAGTTGGACTCGTGGGAGGCATTGTTATGAGCTCTGGGACTTTAGCTGGACTCATGCAGGACATTTCTGTGGGATCCAGGCCCTCAGCTGGATTCCTTGCTCTTAGTATGTGGACAGATTTCCTGCACTCCTTGTATATCATTCTTTGGTTGACTATTATAAATAATTGTATAAAATATATGTCCTGTAGGATATTGTGTCACCTGGCACAATAACCCCCAAACCAATACACATTAGATTTCACTTTTTGTTATCTAAGATTTTTTTGGAAATGTAATGAGTACTGCCTGAGATTTCCTTCATAGACTGGAAATGTACTATTCAAGTTTTCTGAGGAGGGTAAGAAAGAATGAGGTTACTTTTTTTCATACCCTATCTAGTTGTGCTCCTTTCATAAACTGATTTTAATTACTCCAAAGAGTAGGCCCCAGTGATATCTGGCACAGTTCCACCTAATGGCCCTGGTTGTCTCTATGGTACATTGGCCAATAGCTGAGCTACTACACCTGTTACCCCAGTGGGTTGTTCTCTAGTGGATCTGACTCACAGTGCAGAGCAGTGACCTGGATGGCCCTGTGCCAAACCTAGGTCCACCCCTCACCAGCTCTGGGACCTTGAATTCATTGTCTCACTTTCCTTACCAGTAAAATGGAAACCCTAATGGTCCCTACCTCATTAGGTTTTGGATGGTATAGAGTTAATACAATGAAAGTGAGTGTATGTAGCTGTTTAAGTGTCTCTAGTCTTTGGCTCTGTCCAGTTCCTAAGACTGGTAAGACCTGGGGGATATGAAATGCTGACAAAGCACAACCTCTCCTGGGAGGCTGCTAAGACCCCCCACACTTAGACTAGACAACGAGATCCTCTCCCTCTGCTCTTCCCTTCAGTTTTAATAGCTAGCCCTTAGAGAAGAGTTATGGAGATGTTCTGCTTATCTTCCAATCACTTCGCATAAAGGAAATAAAATCTGTTTCCTTATAACTAACAGTAGCTGCCCCATGTGGGAGGAAAAGAATGTGAAACAGACAGAGTGGGAAATCAGTCTCTAAGTGGTGGGAGTGTCCTGGGATGAAGAGAATGAGGTAACCTCAGGAAGCACGGAACTCACAGCTGAAAAGGGGGGAGAATTCCTGCAATACAGTGAAAAATAATACCGGGCTGGAACTAATGCCCTGGGCTCATAGGAGCTGGCTGAGGGAGGGGCTGCGTGGAAGCTGACACAGCCAACAGAACCAGCCTGGAGGACACATCCTGATACTAAGGCATCCCACCTACTCAAGGAAACCACAGTCATACTGATTTGGGCTTCATCTTTCCCAAAAGATGTTGGTCCTGGGTGTGTCTAGTCACTGTATCTCAGGTACTTTTTTGGCTGCAAATGGCCAATCGGTGACTCCAACCTTGACCAGTCTTGATGACCCATAGCTGTTTCTTTCTGATAGTGTCACCTCTCGCACAGCCACTCCTGGCTCTCCTAGTGCTCCTTCTGGGTCACAGGGTAGACAACATACACAAAGTATTTACATCACTCTCCTTTGTAGAGATCTTCAGAGCCAGAATGGCAGGGCGGCACGCTCCTTTGAAGGCAAGAAGCACCTCCCACTACAGGCCCTCCTGGGGCTTCTTCCCTTCCCCATATAGAGTTTATACTTTAGAGTATTAATTTACTACACAGATGTCATATGCCAGAAGGGTTTCCCCCAGAGGAAATGGAAGTGCTTTGCCTGGCTGTATGCCAGACTGTGCAGCAGGAGGAAGGGCTGGTTCTACTTGGCAACAGCATGGTGACCACCCAGCTGGCCCCTACTGGACTCCTGCTCTCTTTTCCCCAACTGAAGGGAGGGTGGGATCCTGACTGCTCACAGCTGAGTCCTTCTTCAGAAATTGCATTCTGCTAAGACAGTCTCGCCCGAGATCTTTCCCTGCCAAATAGGTCAATGCAGGTACAAGCCCCATCCTCAAATCCCTTAGGACCAACTGAGGCCCCCACTGCCACAGATTACAGCTCAACCTCTCACAAACCCAGTCTGCTTCCCTTGCTCCCCAGTTGAAATTATTCCCAAAGCACTTTCCAACAAAGCTGCATGCAAAACTCAGTCCCAGTGTCAATTGCTTAGATACTCCAACTTGCACCAATGTGGCCCCTTTCAGCCTTGTGCAACCCCTGTGTACAGCAGGCTGGGTACAGTGGAGATGAAATCATGTCTTCCTGGCCACACCAGAAGGACTTTTTTCTACATCTGGCTCACAAAACTTTGGCACAATCAGTTAAAGGCAATGAAAAGAGGCAGTACCCCTTGCTGTCCTTTCTATCAGGGAGCAAAACCCACTGAAATTACTTCAACTGACCTTTTTGTGGGCCATGATTAGTCCCATACCAACATGAAAACAATCACTGAAAAAGGGAATTTGACTAAGATCAATACCCTCAGCACTCCTCACCCTCTGATGTAGGAACAGATCTTTTTTCCCTGAATTCATACCTACATAGGAAAGGAGTACAGCAGGTATGAGTGGGCACTCATCACGATACAAATTTGCTCTAAAGTTCACACAAACTAACCACCTTTTTAACGATCAAAGTTTCAACACTATCTACTTTCCAAGCATTTATAAGAAAATTTATTCTTTAAGTTATTCTTTATAATTGTAAAGTTTTTTCTGCATTGCTTAGATCATCCAGAATAAATGAACATTCTCTTAAAAAGCAGCTATTCCAATTTTAGTATTGCATCTGAAGCAAGCCCCCCAAAAGTGGCTATTCCAGTAATTGAAAAGTTTCTCCAAGTTCTAACATAACCAGTCCTTCCTCTAGCCTTTATCTCATGATTTTGAAAACTTGTACAGTGCTGGTCATATTTTACAAATATTTTCACTTTTCAGTATTGCACTTACTGGACTCATGGTTCAAATATGGTTTCACCAACATAACATAGAATCCAACTGGGGCTTCCTTTGTTTTAATTTATGATAATCTAATTTTAATTACATAAATTCCATATTTTTGCTATAATAATATTTTAACAATTCTGGTGAGCTTTTAAAGAGCAGTATAGTATTTTCTCCTCCATTAAATATCTTGTCTCCCAGTCTACTGAGTCTATCCATATTTTCTATTTTGTCCTCAACTTCCCACCAATATTATTCTTCCTCAAAGCCAAGCTGCTTACTATCAATGTAAGACAGAATTATTCATTTCTGTAAGAATGCTAACTAACTTTTCTCCCTTTGACAATTTTGTAACTCCTTTCTCTGCTTTAGGTTTTTTAAATTAGTGTAGCTGAGGACCACATTGGCTCTCAAGGCACCATATTTTTGACCCCATAACTTGTTTTGACTCATTACCAGCTTATTAACAAGTACTTATGTGTGCTACTATGAAACTGACTCTCCAGCTTCTGGTAGAATTTGTTCAGTTGGCTTGGGCCCACTATGGAACTTTTAATTTATGTCTATAACATTCATCTTTTGGACTTTGACTCAGAGCTCTAACAAAAAGATCTTTGGATACCAATTCTGTCACCCAGCATATTCAATATCTCTCTTTTAATGAAGTCTAGAAACTGCCATGAAGAATGTTCTGTAAATGTCAGATGGTAGTACATGACTCATCTCTGCTACCAAGAATTTCAGACAATTTCACACTGCATCTGTAAGCCTTTCAAATCCATGACAAAAGAAGGCTGCTTTATCTGCACGTTCCTCATTGTGCATAAATGCCTTTTGAAATTGATGAGGAATTTAAAGAGTGGCCCTTCTGGAAATTTGTAAATGATACACGACCATAGTTCCATGTGTCTGGCAATCTGACCTCCCACCCACACCCACCTACTGCATTTTGGGAAAGACTTTGTTTCAGACTTTGCTTCCCATCAGTCCGGCACCAATGTCCACACTCCTCCAGGTGTGCCTTCACTTGCCTGCTCTCCCTTCCTCAAAAGACCCTGTAAAAGGCTACATCTTGGTCCCCAGAGATAATAAGGCTGTCCTTCTTGAAATATGTGAATGGTGATGACCATGGCAAGCAATTATTGGCAGATGTGATCGATCAAGGATGTTGAACCTGGGACATTATTGCAGAGCGGTGGTGGTGAATCTGTGCCACACGTGCAGCAGCAGGCTGCTATCATGGAAAGCTCTAAACTTGCTCCCCATCTCTATGCTAGATCACGTGAGTGGACCCTAAAAAACAACTAAATGTATCCTTATAGAAAGCAGACAGAGGGAAACTTTACTACTAACTGGCAGCAAAGGAGAAGGCAATCTAACCACAGAGGCAGAGATAGGAGTGGATCAGCCACAAGCCAATGAGTGCTGGCAGCTACCAGAAACTGGAAGAGGCAAGAAATAAATTTCCCCCCAAGAGCTCCATGCCACCTTGATTGTAGCTCAATGAAACTGACTTCACAATTCTAGCTCTGAAAATGTGACAGAATTGATTTCTGTTTTTTAAGCCATCATATTTGTGATTATTTGTTGTAACACTCATAGAAACTAATACAGACTCTAAGGATCTCTAGGAAATATTCAAGTTCTAATCCTTTCCACCCCATTGCATGTCTGCCGGAAAATATCCTACCTACCCCACATTCTGAACAGCTTTATATTTAGCTTCATTATTGTCTCCACCTCTCTCTCATACACATGTTACATGCTCCTGAAGTCTGCTAGCTTGCCCTCTTTCCATGCTTTTATTGAGCAGAGTACAACTGCCTGACATGAGTTCCATCAGATAGCTTCTTGCGCACCTGTTGGTAAGCATCATTAATTACTCCTCGAAGCAGAACCACCCACGGCCCCATTCCAGGGAGACCATTCACATTAGAGCCTGTAAATGATGCCCTCTGTGGTTTGCGTGGAAGACAGTGCATGCAAATGCAGACAAACATGCACATGCACACACATCCCTATGCTTCTATTCTATGTGGTGGAACATTCTTTTGCATATTTCATGTTGTACCCTTGATCACTCTGATCAGAAGTATTGTTTTTGTTTTCCTCTGTAGCTATGAAACTCCTTGTTTTTCTTCTGCTAAGGCATTTCTAGTTGAAGTTGGTCTTGCTCTTGTTTTTGTTTTTCAGTATTGTAACCTCTTTGAAGACAGGTCAGAACGTCAGTGCAGACTGCTATAACAGATTACCATGGACTGTATGGCTTAAACAGCTAGTGCTTATTTTTCACAGTGCTGAAAACTAAGGAACGCAAGATCAAATGCCTTCATATTCAGTGTGTGATGAAAACCTCTTCCTGGTTTGCAGATATCTGTCTTCTCAAGTGGCAGAGAACAGAGAGAAAACCTTGATCTCATGACCAGATTAACTGCAAAAGCCCTATCCCCAATTACTCATCACTTTAGCAATTAAGTTCTAGTATATGAATTTTGGCAGAATGTAAATGTGAAGTCTGTTCCAGCTTGAGGTCCTATGGCCTTTTGTGTTTCAAAGTGCCTTTCTATAATTTGGCTTTCAATAGGTGAGACCTAGTTTTCAGCAGACCTAGTTTTCTAACTCGCTGACTTCCGCATCCTTTAGGATTTATTCAAAATAGACTTAAACTCTAACTTCATAAACAGTGAGAAGAGATGGGGCAGAAAAGCTTACAGTTCCTCTGATACCAATTTTCCTTCTCATGTCTTCCTTCCTGTGTATCTGTTTTCTGTATGGCATCTTCTACTGTGTCTCTGAGCACACTTCTTTCTGTTTCCCAAAGGATGATTATTACAAGGTTTTGCATCTGTCAAACTTCTAAAATTTTGACGCAGCTGGAGTACGGAGTTACATCATGGTCTCACACAGCCATGGTCTCATAACTTAAAATTGATTATCAGCCATTCCTCCCACCAAGCCGGGACGTTTCTATCATAGGCTCTAGATGGAATCTGTGCTTCTCTTTTTCTGCTCCTTGGCAATCTCTAAGCTAACTTCTTATTTTTATTATGCCAAGAAAATCAGGTAACCTGCAATCTTTCCCTAAATCTGGATTCCAACACTTATAAGGTGTGATTGAAACAGACAGTGTATTTTTTAAATTTTAAAAATATTTATTACAATAAGAGACACGTTGCCACGAAGCCCCCTCAAAACACTCTTCTTCACTTTGAACACGCTTAGCCCATCATTGTTGCCACTCTCTGGGAGTTCTTTTTCATGACTGTCTTTACCAGGTCTGATCAAAAACGTGAAAGACTGCTACCAAGCACCATCCGACTGAAAAGTAGGATGGTTAAAACAGCATAGTATATCCCCATCATTCACCAGATCTGCCTCTTCTCTAAAGTCCAAATGACCATGAAAGGTAGATGTGTTGAGCAGATTCAGGCCACTAAGGCAGCTACCACAGCACAACTAAATAGAATCATGAAAAAAGACTTCTGGATTGCTTCAGAAAGAGACAAGAACTGTGTTAGAAGTGAGGGGAATATTTAGAGGAAGATTAGTGGCAATGTGTTTTTGATTGTAGTCAATTTTAAAAATGTAAACACCATATTTTGTGCTCATACTGCATATATAACTTTGCAGTAAAATGTTTTGCCGAATAGGCCATTTGATCTAAGCCTCCACCCATAAGCATTAGTGCAGACATTTGAAATTATAGTTCTATGTTTTTTATGGCCCAGATTCCTAGGTGGGGAGGACCTCCCTCCAACACTTTCTTCCCCCAAAAACAAAGCAGAAGGAAGTGTAAGATTCCACTTCATGGCTTGATGGATTGATGAGGAAAGATGGGCTGTTCAAGCAGTTGACCTCTGGGACTGGTTTTACTTTACCAAAAGATAATGGCCCACAGGACTGCTCACTCTGTCATAATCTACTGGGTTGGTTTTTTATGAGATTTAATTATAGGAAAAGGAAATGAGCTAATACAAAGCTAAATCCCCCCAGAGCTGCAGATTCTTAGGTGTTTGAGTCATCTGTGCAATATTCACTTCACTGGGAAGCAGAGAACAGAGACAAACAAAGGTGTGTTGGTTTCCTGGGACAGTTATAACAAAGTATCACAGATTTGGGGGCTTAAAATAACAGAAACTTATTATCTTAAACATCTTATTATCTTAAACATTAATTTATTATCTTAAACATTAAGACATCAGAAGTCACAAGCTGAAATGTCAAGCAGAGTTGGTTTCTTCTGCGTCCCTGAAGGAGAATCGGCTCCTGGGATGTCCTGGCAATTGTTGGCATTATAGATGCATTACAATAGCCTTTGTCCTTGTCTTCACATGGCCTTCTCCCTGTGTGTCTGTGTCCGGATTTCCTTCTATAACAACACAAGTTTCTGGGTGTGGTGGCACAAGCCTGTACTTCCAGCCCTGAGAAGGCTGAAGCAGGCCAGCTGAGGCTCCACAGTGAGTTCAAGGCCATCCTCTACTATGTAGCAAGACCTTATCTCAAAAAAAGGACATATGCTATCTTTAAGACTCACCTTAATTCAGTATACCTAACCTAATTATATCTGCAAAGACTCTACTTCCAAATAGACCCTATTCTGGGGCTCCAGGTGGATGTGAATTTGGGGAGTACACATTTTGACCCAGTACAGAAGGGGAAGAAGGTAGGCAAGGTGAGGAAACTGCAGAATCCCTCCCTTCTATCCCACCTTCTGTGCATGTCTTTTACATTTATAGTAAAAGCCAGTGGAGTGATTTAGTTCTCACCTCTCAGTTCCCATCTCTGTACTCCCATCTCAGCCCTGCCTCTCATTTGTGTGAGATATTTTCCTTTCTTTGCCTCTGTCTCATTTATGATATGCAGACAATGATAATCCTTACTTCAGTGGCTTGTGAATTTACTGCAATCAGTGCAATGAGTGTGGAACAGCCTGGCAGATGGTTTGTGCTTCTTAAATGTTACCAGCTGCCTGTATTTTCTCAGTACTGTTTGCCCTACAGAGCCATTGGAGGCATGAGGGGCAGATAATGATTTAAGTAAAGCTTCTGTCTCCAGGACAGAGAGAGGCCTTACTAGGGACAAACATTTTAGGACATTTGCATAAGTCTCACAATTTAACCACTGCCGTCCCAGGGATCATCTCTCAAGCAAGCCTCACAATGACCTCCTGAAACAGGTAGAAGTGATCTTATTTTGAAATTGTAGAAAAATTAGATTCAAAAAGTTACTTTGTGATTACTCCAAGGTCACCCAGGAGATCCAGTTCTGCAGTGCTAGGAGATTCAGGCAACATGTGAGTACTTAGCTGGACATACTCAGATCAGTTAATGACACAACAGCACGAAGGGAAGAGGTGTCACGGGGCCTCCACAAGAGTTGCACTCCTGACCATGATGGTGTTGGCTTTGTTCCTCCATTGGCATCTGCTCTAGGATTTTGAAAGTGGTCTTAGAGTTGCTGAAAATATTTAAACACTTGGTTTCAACCTAAACTTGGCTGCTCACCCCATTGTGAAATAAAATGTGGCCATCATTAAGCAAACCATTTGATACCAAGCACATCTAAGTGTTAAAACGCCTTTATATCTTGGAAGTTTTCTTGAAAGTCAAATGCAAATATTACAGTTTTAAAACACAAGATTGTCTTCTTGCAAAACATTTCCCTCAAGTTTGAGGATTAACACTTTTTAATTTTGTAACTTTAAACCTTTTTGCATCCAGCCTATCTCATCATGGATGGTTTCTTGGCCACCCTTTGAAAATAAAAGGTTCTCTGCTATTTACTTGAAGAAAGGAGGGTCCCTGGGTAAATACCAGATCCTTCCACAACATACTAACCCTGAGCACCTGGATTCAAATTCCCATTCCTGCACTTATTTCACTCAGACAGCATTTTTTTTATAAAATAGGAATAATAACAATAATGTTCTCTTCTTAGATATCAGAGGATTCAGCAGGCAACGGTAATGTAAAATGACTTTGAGTCCTTAGAATGTGTCCCCTTATTTGCATGCAAGCAAATGTTAAATTCTATTAGTGGTACTGGGAATAGTAGGTGCAGTATAAACGGCAGTAGTTGTTGTATAAACGTCTAGAATTTTCCAAAGGAGGCAAAGTGGCCTTCTCTCCCTATCCCCTTCACTGCCATTGAAACAGCTATCTCTGCACAAGTTGTATAAAACTGAGCTCATTTTACAAAGTTGAAGGATGAAATTGTACAAAAAGGAGAAAGTTAAGAGAGCTGTTATTAGATGTACAAAGAAGAAAAATAGCTCGTGGTGGGTATTCAGGAGCGGTCCCAGCAAGTGGGGGTGTCACGTGGCCCACTGGTCTAGAATTTTTTATGGATAAGCAGAGCATGAGAATTGTTCAGTTGTTTAGCGACCACTTATCACAAGAGTTCTGGGTTTACAGTGACCATTTGGAACTCAGGCTCTCCAAACCATGTGCTTAGTATGTTTAAAGGAAGCTAAAACTTTAAAGAAACTAAAACGTTTTAATGGAAAGTTTTACATTTTTAAGTTCTTCGAAACTCGAGGACTTGGTAGGAAGGGGCTGCAACTCCTTTAGTAGGAAGTGTTTGTATTTATCATTATCTGAAGTCTTAGAACTAGTGTTACTGTCTGTTTTTACTTTAATTTTGATCAGTGTGGCTGGTCGCCCAACTCTGTCTCAGGCCCCTTTTCTAGCTATCCGTCTGTTCTATTTATAAGCTAAAGAACTGAAGTGGCTTTTACATCATCAGCCTAGTCAGCACAAGCAAGTTGCCTCGGTGACTTGAAAGGTAGGATTGTTAACTTCAGTACTTCAGCCAGCCGGAGACTGCTTGGCCCTCTTCCTGTCCTGAGAAGCATTCACAAGCATCAGCAAACAGGTAGTTTACAGTCCTACTTGAGAGTTGGAAGAACCCACAACAGTGAGAAGACTGAAAGCGATGTGAAAAGAAAGCTGCCCCCGATGGGGGTTTCTCCTCTCTGAAGTTGTTTGGTTATTGCTTCTCCCACATGTGCAGGGGAGAAGCAACCCAACAAATCCTTCTCAGGAGCTGCCACCTCCTGTCGCCAAGGCAGCTGGAGATGGCTTCAGTGAGACCTCCTTAAGGAGTATGCTGGGCTCTTGTCCTCAATGCTGTATGGACTCATCTCTCCTCTTTGACAGTTTCTTAATTAACCACCCTCAATGAATTCAGTTGTGTGCAATTCATGAGCCATGGGCATCCTTTAATAAGCACTAAGTAATGACTTTCATAAAATCAGTGTAAGAAATTAAATGAAACCTTTCTGCCCAAGCCTTTATCTACAACAATTAGCAAACAGTACCCAATTTGCTTGTGCTATTTACCAGGTCTTAGGGATATGATCTCTTTTCTCCCCCGACTTACCCTCTACCTCCTACCTTGGATAATTTTTAACTGCTATGGAGAGCATCTTAATGTAAGGGTCAACAGAAGTATAGAAAGAATTCAGCGTGTTCTCGAAGACGGATGAGAAAAAAAATCACTTTATTTACAGTAACTTCAATTGGATATTTACCATTTCCTTCAATTATAAACATTGGCCCCAAATCATGGTATACACAGCTATCTTACAACTTATTTTCTACCATTAAAAAAAAATATTTTCATATCAACTGATAGTTGTCACAAATATCTTGAAATAGCATTTACTAACCTCACTATTTTAAGACAACTAGTAGACCCTCCTTTAGATCTTATTTAATGCATTAGAAAATATTATTTATTGCAGACTTTTATCATAAATATATTATCCCACGTGTTTATTTTTTAGCATTTTGATTATTACACTTAATGCAATCGTGGTTTGCTTTGTAATTCTATGAACATTATTTTATACTTTGAGAAACGTCCATAGGCCTAACCAAGCCACCAGCAGGCACGGGTTAAGTCAGGTTATGGACCACAGACCAGGGAACAAATTCCTGGTCCACCTTCCCAGTAATTACGTACTTTTTTCTCATTCTCAGGTCCTTTTTAACATTCTCGGGTTCCACTTCTGAAAACACTTCCTAAAATATAAACTGAAATTATAAGCATTTCTCTTTTTTTATTTTAAAGAGAAAAAAACAATAACAAAATAAAAACACTGAAGACAAAAACAAAACAACCCCCAAACAAGAAAAATGATACAAGATTTCAAACCAAGATGATAGGAATTAGTACTTCCCGATAAGGATGCAAAGTGCCCGAGGGGCCAGGGGACCCTAGTGCTGGGAATGTAGCTGACGTGCCGGGCTCTGGATTCGACCCTAGTATCACGTAACTAAATAAGCTGGGAGGGCTGTGACCATGCAAGACAGGCCACAATTCCTCAGAAAGTCTCACTCCTTAATCATCGCCACCACCCAGGAGTCAAGCACTTGTGGGAGGCCTTTCGGGTAACGTTCAGTATGAGTTCACCGCACCGTTGGTTTTGGAACTGACACCTTACCAAATTAGCAACGTTCATGCACGAAATAATATTGCCCTTATGCTCAAAGAGTGGCTGACTCATCAAAAGGCTCGCTGGCTCCAAAGGCTGTAATTTGTTAAGTGGCTCCTTGGCGTTCAAATTAAGTTCTTAGATCCTGTGTCCTTATTTGCCTACCTGATTTCCTCTTCTCTCTCCTTTCCCTACACCTTTTGCTGGCCCTCTTTAGGCTTGCAGTTTAGAGACTTTCTGGAATGGGGTTCATTCTATGTGTGACAGAAGAGATGACATTTGAGGGAGGTCTAGGGCTGTACCTTGTGGACTAGTAAACAGAAACAACTTGACTAAAAGCCCAGAGATATAAAACGTAACTAAAGAAGTCCTGTGCTGCAGGGAGGCAATTCATCTGCTGTGTTTGGGGCTGGAAACTGGTGATTTGCACCCCACACCATTATAGTGTAGGGGGAGGCTTAGCATCTTGGGATTCTTATGGGCCTCAAGGTGGTTGGCGCTCCTTTGGCAGATGTAAACTGTTGCTGGTTACCAGCAGATCCAACCTTTCATCTCACATTTTAATTCTAGAAGAGGACCTCACAGAGACACACAGATGATGCTGGTCAGAAGCCAGAGGCTGTTGTGTGGTTGTGTACAGAGTATAAAGACCACTCCTCAGGGTCCAGGGGTGTGGGCCCTGCTCCTTCTGTGCCCCTATCCAATGGGAGAGCTTGTTAATAAAACAGAGGGGGCAGCACAGTGGTAGGATAAGGCCCTGGGGTCCATCCTCAGCACTGCAAAAAGAGAGAAAGAGAAATGGGGTCCTGTGTGCATCACATGGTTGTTATGAAGTTGTGAAAGAATAATGAAGGTTAAAAACATAGAACATATAAGAGAATTTTACCTGTCCCCAGAGAACTTGTGATTTCAAAGGCAATCCCAGTTCACACTTAGGGATCTGCAATTAGTGACATCTCATGTTCTGTGACCTTGTACAATCTGAAGATGCTGCCCAGAGTTCACCCTGCGTGGCATGGCTTTCTCCTTCCTCAGGAGTGCTGGCCTCACTATCACCTTCACATGGTGTGCAAAGTAGGGACAGATGGAGACTCAGGGAAGAGCGGGGCTCCTGCACCATCATGGAAGCTGGGCTGGACTGGAAGAGGCAGCCTGTGTCAGCCTGGTTGCTGACATCATCACTTCACAGAGGGAGAAGGAAGGGGTGTGGCAGGGAAGGGGAGGCCAGCAGAACCACACTTCCTCCCCAGGACTGGAAAATCTTTTCCACCCTCAAGAACCTTCTGTCTGTCAAGAAAGTGTGGTCCTTTCTAGGACCCACTGAGTTTCTGAAGGTTAGCAAAGCACAGTCTCTGGATCCTTGTGGCTCACTCTGCTCACAGCCATAAGTGAAACTGCCAACCACACTGATGCCTCTAAGCAGATGTCCCCTGAGGCCACTGATCAGCAAGTGGATTAATCGACTTTGAGTAACTCTTCTAATGACTGGTTGGATTTTACTGTTATGGTTTATGCCCAGGACATCCACCAAAACTCTCCTGTGTTCAGAGGCGATGTTCTGGGAAGGTGATTAGGTCATGGGGCTGCTGCTCACCTCAGCAGCACATGCACTAACATTAGGTCACAATCATGGGGCTGCTGTACCTGCCTTGGCCTTAGGAAGTGGGGCTTAGTTGAGGGTGGGTAACTGGGCGTGTATCTTTAAAAGTTCCATATCTCTCCCTGACGCCCCACTGTGCTTTCTGCTTCCTGGCCACTGTGATGTGAGCAGTTTTCCTCCACCAGATCCTTCCGCTCTCTGTTTCTGCCATGAACCCACTCAGTTGACCATGGACTGTAACAAATAAGCCTCTCCTTTAAGACATGCATGTTGGGTGTTTTGTCCCAGCAAGAGGAAAGTGACTAAGGCATCTCCCAATAGCTGTTGCCTTAGAAGCTGTTATCAAGTATTTCCAGTCTTTTGGGAGTCAGAATAATTTATTTAAAGCGTCCTGTGATAAGGTCCTGAATCTATGCGGGGTTCAGGAACTGGCTATATATAATCAGGAATGTTCTCTCATGAGGCCAAGGTCCCAGGGTGGAGCCATCTTTCCTGTTCTCTTTACCTGCCAGTGGACAGCATGATATGCGAGAAGGAGGGAGTACAGGTTCCAGACAAACCACTGCAGAATTATTTTCCCCTCAAAAGTCACGACAGGTAAATGCCCCATGGTTGCATGGGGAAACTCTGAATTTCTTTTTTCTCATAAGAGCCACCAGGAACCAATCACTCACCTGTTCATCATAAGAAGCGCCAAACCAGCCACCATAGAGTGGCAAGAGAGTGGGTCCACTGTAGTGCATTAGACTTTCCCTAAAATGACCCTGTCTGTCCTGTGGCTGATGCTGTGGTTTGGAGAGTTCTTAATGAGCTCATAAACTATCTTTATAGCTGGCTTGTTTGTTTTAGAAACATCAGAGTTATCAGCAAGATCCTGAAAGATTTCAAACAGATCCTATTTTGGGGTTGGCAATTTTGAAAGTGGTAGTCTCTTTTATAAAATAGAAATGCCTTTCTAAAACGCTTCAATGAACTTCAGAAAGAAAACTGGTACAGGAAGAGGAAGTTCAACCTAGAAACAGCACAGAGGCAAAAGGCAGAAGGCCTGGTGCCATGCAGCCTGAGCAGCCATGGCCCAGCCCTCAGAAGGCTCTCACTTGGCTAATAGTGTTCTCAGTTGCTGCCATCTTCAAATCCTTATTACAAGAAAGTGCTTTTGATTTTGTCCGGGTCCCTACAAATTACATAGCAATTCCTGGCCCATAGTCTATTTTTGGCGATGTTTCTCCTATGTACCCAGAGCATAAGGAGGAAACTCAAGGTAAAAAATGACCACAGAAGATATAAGGCTGTGTGATCATTAATTTTATGTCTCAACTGGATAGGGAGGTGGGATGTCTAGATTAAACATCACTAGTGGGTGTGTCTGTAAGGGAGTTTACTAAAGAGATTAGCATCTGAATCACTGGCTTGAGTAAAGCGTATTGTCATCCCTTGTAAGAGGGCCATATCCTCTGCATTGAGGGCTAGAACAAAGATGTAGAGGCAGAGGAATGTATCCTTTCCTCCTGGCTGCTTGAGCTGGAACATTAGTCTTCTCCTGCCTCAGGCAGGGTTTGTGCCATCAGCCTCTGGTTCGTAGAACTATACCACTAGCTTTTCTGTGAATCTAGATTTTAGACAAAAAGTCTAGAAACTTCTTAGCTTTCTATAAACATGGTAGGTGACTCATTATAATATATAAGGAGAGTGTCTCTTTCCCTAGAAAACTACCTAACATAAGATGCTACCTAAAGCCCTCCTGGGACAAAATGGATTCCACACAGACACCTCCACTCAAGTTCCATTTTGAACTGACTGGCCCTCCCCTGAGAGAGAAGATCAGTCCTGCAGCAAAAGTTGTTACCTGGCCCAGAACATCCAGCTGAGTCCACTCACCAAGCTGCATCTTGACTGGCTTTCGAACTCTTGGGTCTGAGGAGCCTCCTTAGAGGACCCAGCATTAGGACAGGCTAAAAAGCTGATTTTTTTTTTCAGTAATTGCTGTAACAAGTTACTACAAACTTCGTGGCTTAAAACAACACAAATTTATTGTGTTATAATTCTAGATGCTTGAAGTTGGAGCTCAGTTTTATGGACCTAAAATGACAAGGTATCTGGAGGTCCCAGGAGGAAAATCTGTATCTTGCCTCTTCCCACTGATGGCTGCCAGCAAGTCCTGGTTTGTGGCTTCATGTCTCTCATCTCCGACTCTACAGTCATATTAGTCATACTGTCTCCTCCTCCTCTGTGTTAAATCTCCTTTGTCTCCTTCTTATCAGGACACTTATGGTTATCTTTAGGGTCTACCAGGATTATCTTTTCATCTTAAGATGACCTTGGTCACATTTCCAAAGTCCTTTGCTACACAAGGCAACATTCACAGGTTCCAGGGGTTCTTTGGGTCACTAATACTACCAAAAGAGCTTTTGTGAAAGTTGATGCTCTGACAACAGGGGCAGTGTCTTCCAAGTGCCCACACTGCCCATTCTGGGCTTGAAGTTTTAGAGGATCATGACCACAGACCCACACCCAGCAGTACCATCTTCCTACCTCCACCAACCTGTGCTTGTAAAAAATCATTTCAAGAGATGAAAGAGGAAGCAAAAGGAGAAAGAGAAGGCGAAGAAAGAAAAGAAGAAGGGGCAAAGGAAGGCAGGGTTTCTTGGCTCTTGTTCTGTGCCCACCTGATTCATATGACAAATTGAGTTGGGCCAAGAGATCAGTTACCTCTAATGATGGCATGCACAATCTTAATACTTAGTTTGACTCAAAGAAGAGACCAAGAAGATGATTTCCAGCCCTAAAGAGTACCTGGGAAGAGGCAATTGATTAGGCATTAAGAAATAAAATACAATCAGGCCTCCGTATTAGCAGATCCCACATGCCCAGGTTCAAGCTACCATGAATCAAAAACAGTTGTATGCATCATCTCGCATGGTAGGCCCTATATTTTATCTTGATTTCCTATACAATACAGTATAATGACTATTTACATAACATATATGTTTTACTAGGTATTATAAGTAATTTAGAGGTTGTTTAAAGTACAGAGGTGACTTTATGCAGGTATTATGCAAATGCTATGCCATTTTATTTAAGGGGCTTAAACTGTACAAGGATTTGTTATATGCAAGAGGTCCTGAAACCAATCCTCAAAGAATACCAAGAAACTACTACACGTCAATTTACAATTAGGTGGGAGCAACTGCTAGAACCAATTAAACATAGCAGCCTGCACATTTTACAAATTTAAAAAGGCTGGTGGTACACACCTGTAATCCCAGAAGTCTGGAAGTCTGAAGCAGGAGGATTGCAAGTTCAGGCTCAGCTGGAGCAATTTAGCAAGACCCTATCCACAAATTTTAAAAAGGCTGGGGATGTAGCTCAGGGCAAAGTCTCTGGGTTCAACCCCCAGAACCAGAAAACAAACAAATAAACAGAAAACCCCGGAAAGTCGGCCTAGGATGGGCTCTGCAGGGATGGGCCTTTCTGTTTCACTTAGGAACCTTGCTGACAGCAGAACAAGGCCCATGGGAAGACAAAAACAGGTGGCCCATTATCTAAAGGCTGCCACTCAGCCATCTCCTCTGGAGAGTCTGAACACACGAAAAATAACCTCAAGTTCCACATCAGCAATAGGAAGCCTAGTCAGTATTAGTCCTTGGAAAATGGGCCTGGCACTCAGGGCACATTTAGCATAAATTTTATGCTGTGTTTAACAGGCCCTGAACTCCTTCCAAGGGTACAGAGTTGTCCTTTATGTCCTCCTCTCCTCTACAAACTCTTTCCAGTCCCCCACGTTTCTCACAAAATTCTCCAATACCAACTGGTGCCCACTGCCACTGTTGGCCTCTTTAAAGACCTGTCAGGAAAGATTCAGGAACTGTGGAAGAAATTATACAATTTTTGAAGGTTAATGACATACTAAACACGAAAAGGATGATACAAATAATTTGGCAGCATTTGAATTTTGCTTTGTGAGGTCACACGTAGGGAAGCAGAGGATAAGGCTGGTGGTGGGAGGGCATTTGAGGAAGAACAAGCTGCGTGAAAGAATCATCAGGAAGGTCAGCTGCACGCAAGAGGAGGTACGGAATCAGGGAGCTCCAGGCAGCGCCCGTTAGCACCATGTCTGGTCTTGAAGGGCAGGCCCAAAGCAAAGTGATGGTGATGAGAATGAAAACCAAGAGTCAGTGTGGCCGAAAGAGAGTTTTCAACCTACCACACTGCAAGGTATACTTCTGCCTGCCCATCTACACAACGGCACCTAACATTCTTCCTTCAGCCTCTCTACTTCAAGGCACCATCTCACGTCTGAGTTACTGAAACAGCCATGTGTCTGGTCCTTCTCTAAGCATCCCTGCCTCCCTGCATTTATCCCCCACCTAGCTGCATAAGTCAAAGCGAACAGTTCCCTGCCTAACTCCCGCTGAGTCTCTCTATAGCATCTGGAATTCAATCCAAGCTCCTTATTGAGGACAAGAGGGCATCTCTGACCTGCCCCAGCCTTGCTGTCTGACTGTCATACCTCAAACCATTCCAGAGGTGACACAGCCCTAAGGGGTGCCGATTGTCCGAACTTCTGGCAAGGATTCTCTACATGCCAAGGGTTTTTCTAAATGCTATGTGTTTTATAAATCAATTCCCGTCCCTAAATCATTCTAGGAGTTAAATGCTTTATCATTATTGTACTGATGAATGGATCAGGACAATGAGAGCTTATGTAAATGGCAGAGCTGCTCCCTGCTTTGTTATGTTACATGCCTGTGGTTTGAGTGTGTTCCCCGAGAAGTCATGTGTAGAAATTTAAACTCTATTGCAAGATATTAAGAAAGGAAATGTATGCAGCTGTAGTGTTTAAAGAGAGGGCTTTGGAGAGGTGACTGACATTAGATAATGTCATCAAATGGTGCCCCATAACTGAGTGCTGGTAGTGTATAAGAAGAGGGAGAGAGAGCAGAAGGGACATGTGAATGCTATCTTACCGTTTGATGTCTCATGCAGCTTCAGGGCTTTGCTGGCAGGAAGGTCATTACCAGATGCAAGCCCTTCAATTTATAGAACTATAAACTGTGTAAGTCTCTTTTTTAAAGCAATATTACCCAGCTTCAAAGGTTTCACTATAGTTATGAAAAATTAAGACATCTCCACTTCTCGACTTCTGTAGCCAAAGAAAGTGATAGTTCAAATCTAGTGAGCAACTTGGAAAACTGCTCAGGCCATGCTGAAAAGGGAAAAAGGTAGACTTTCACACATACACAAGTGTGTATGCATGCACACGCGCGCGCACACACACACACACACACACACACACACACACAGATAGTACACACCCTTTGAAAACTAGCATGCGTTCATACTCATGTAGAGAGTAATGTAAAATTATACAAACAAGATTTTCCCTCTGATTATCTCTAGAAATGGAGAAATGAGTGCTTTCTGTTGTATTTATTCTTGAATTTAGACCTGTAGGTTATATACACAAATATGGAATAGCTCTGCTCAAACTTTACTTTTTCGGTAAGGTTTCCC
The DNA here is from genome assembly GCA_004027595.1 of Dinomys branickii. Lineage (NCBI taxonomy): Eukaryota > Metazoa > Chordata > Mammalia > Rodentia > Dinomyidae > Dinomys > Dinomys branickii. The sequence continues at coordinate 67,403 of PVLD010000653.1, forward strand.
TAACAATCCTTATACTGACCCTTACAGTCACCCCTTGCCCTGTTCCTGCTTTATCATTGTCTGTGAAATATCTATCAACCATATTATTCTACATAATTGTTTCAGTGATTATTTTTGTGTCCCTGTGCTGTGGGAAAGGTGTGGTTTGAGTGTGTCCCCAAAAGTCTCATGTGCTGAAAGCTTGGTTGGCAGTGTGACAGTGCTGAGGTGGAGGTATTAAAAGGCAGGGCCTGGTGTGAGCTAATTAGATCATGGAGGCTCTAGCATCTTGATGTTAATAATGCTGTTTTGAGGGGTTCAGTCAGGTTGCCTGAGACTGGATTAGTTTTCTAGAAAGCATGTGGCTATAAAGTAAGACCATCTATTGCCTTGGCTTCTTCTGCCCTTAGCCAGTTCCCTTTCTACCTTTCCACCACAGTATGATGTAGCCATAGGGCCCTTCCTATAGTGCCAGTGCGCCCCACCAGCAGAATCATGAGCCAACTAACCTCCTTCCTGTTAAATTATTGTGTAAGTTACTTTCTTGTCACTCTGACACAATACCTATCATCTTCAATTTAAAGGAGAGGTTTGGCTCACATTTTAGAAGTTTCAGTCCATGGTTACCAGGCTCCAAAGAGAAAATGGCATGGTAGAAGGCCCTAAGTGGCAGACACCTGCTCATATCATAGTGGCCAAGAAGCAGAGAAAAGGGAAGCACTGAGGAGTGAGACATACTCTTCCAGGTCAGACTCTCAATGACTCACTTCCAATCATGCCCCACCCACTAGCACATGAGGCCTTTGGGAGACATTTTCAATCTAAACCATAGCATTTCGGCTTTGGACCCCAAAACACTCATATGTATCTCTTTATGCAAAATGCAGTTAGTCCATCTCTAAGAGTTGCCAAAACCTTAAGAGTTTCAACATTGCTGAAGACTTCAAGTCTAAAGTTTCCTCACAGGATAAAGGTAAACTCTTAGTTGTGAACTCCTAGAAAAAATTAAAGAGAAAGTTCAACACTGATAACATACAAAGGCACAGGGTAAAGATTCTTATTCTGAAAGGGAGAAATGGGGGGATAGAAAGGAATGGGACAAAAGTAAAATTGAAACTCAGAAGGAAAAATGTTAAATCCTACAGTTCTATATCTAGTATCCAAGGCAAAGATAAGACCTCCAAATGGCTTGAGTAGTCCCTGCCCCAGCATAACCAGTTGAGTTCCCATGGCCTCTTTCTCGGGGTGGCTTCTCTTACTGCCTGTAGCGTTCTTCAAATGTTGCACATTCCTGGCTTCTACAATTTCCTAGGGTCTCCACTGTATTTTCAGCTTTACTCTCATAGTTTTATCTAGTTTCCTTTTTAAGGGCACAAGGCCTGGCTACCCAGGCTTTTTTCTGAAATCTGGGTGGAAGCCTCTCTAAACACACAACTGTTGGATTCTGTATGCCTCTAAAACCAGGACCACATGGATGATGCCAAGGTCTACCCCCACCTTAAGCAGTAGCCAAGCCTCCTGAGATCATGGCTGTAAAGGCCACCAAAAGTCTAGATGAATGAACACTGTGAAATGAATCCTGAGACCCAGAAAATCAATTCATGAGCAAGGTGTCCTGGGGCTCTCTTCTCAAAGCAAAGTCTTTTACTTTTGGACTCTTGAGCTTGAGAAAAGATGGGGCCTTACTGATTCCCAGGGTACTCTCAAGGGATCTTTCTTATTGTCCTGATGCAACGTACTTGACTTCTTTTTAATGCTAATATTTTCAGCAACCCGGATGTACTATTCCAAAATTTTATAGGACTTCATTTTATAGGCATTTCTTTTCTGGCCGTTAGCAAAATGTTTCAAATTATTCAACTTGGGTCCTTGCTCCTACTTCTCACAGTAGTGCTTTCAAAAGGAGCAAGCAGTCCCATGCTACAGCCTGAACATTGCACTGCCTGGAAATTTCCACCACCAAATGAGCTAGTCTGCCACATTTAATCCCAGTTGCCCACAAAGACTAAAGAAATAAGGAAATGTACATGCATTTTCTGACATGGCACAATGCATATGGCCTCAAGGTCCAAAGACCAACAGGGTTCTTGTTCCCAGATGAAACCTCCCGAGTCTGGTCTTTACTGTCTACATGTCTGTCAGCATTCTGGCGTTCTGAACTCTGATGAGAGTCTCAGACAAAGTTTGGCTTATAGAATTCTAAGGCTTACCTATCTGGCATCTCCAAACCTTTTCAAACTCCTCCTGTGAAAGAGGAGTCTCCTAAACTATGAAAGCCTTCCAAAAGCTTCTAAACTACATGTCAGGCAATAGTCATGGCAACAGCCCCACTTGTCTTGTACCAAAATCTTAGTTACTTTCTTGTCACTGGTACACAATATCTGTCTTCTGTAACTTAAAGGAGGAGAGGTTTCTTTTGGCTCATTAGCAGTTTTAGTCTGTAGCTGGCTGACTCCAAAGAAAAAATGGCATGGTAAAAGAGCCTGGGTGGAGGAAAGATGCTCATGTCATGGAGGCCAGAAAGCAGAAAGATAAAGGGAGAGCAGGGGAAGAAGATATATCTTCCGGGTCACACCTCCAATTATCTGCTTTTAACCAGGCACCATCTATGAGTGCATGAAGCCTGTGAGGGGCATTCTCAACCTCAGCCACTAAGTTATCCAGCCTCAAGTATTTCATTATAGCAATACAAAATGGATTAAGACATCCCTTCAGCTTACAAATTCATGAGAATAAGATCTGTGTTATGACCACTCCTATGTTCTTAGAGTCTAGAACAGGTAACTCATCATGAACACTCGATGTGTTGAATGAAAGAATGAAATAGTTGAGTTAAAATTTTAAAAATGTCATTTTTAGAAGATACCTCATTTTGAGAAAGGCCACCTCTTCACCTGAGGCAGACCTAGATTGGAGGCTGACACTCCTGTGGGGCGTGCATTTCTAGCACTTGGGGAAAGTATGTGCTGTCTAAACACCATGGTCCTTGGCCCAAACACATTATTGCCACCAGGCAAACAGCCATTTGCTTGATGCCCTACAGTGTTATCTGCTCTCCCACCTTTACTCTGTGTGTACAGAAGCTTGTGACCTCTGGAAATTTCAATTACAGATAGTGTGTTTTGATCACCTCCATTTGTGGAAATGGTCCAGCTCTCTTCTCCTGACCTATGGCACCTGGTCAGGACAATGTAAGCAAAGCAAAGTGCTAACTGGTTCCAGCCCAGTAGCTATCATTCAGAGACAGCTCCACCCTTGGCCCCAAGACTCTGCTGCATAATTTATATACTGCCTTGGCGAGGCTTGGGAAACAGCTGTAGTCCACAGAGCCATCCAAAAATATACAGAGGGGTAACTGAAATTTTCCCTTCTTCATAAAACTTGGGGATGTTCATAGCACCATCAACCTAACAGACAAACTTGGTTTTATGGAATAACTGGTCAGAAAACTCAAGAATTCTTCAGAGTTTTCAGTCTTTTGGAGAAAAGATGTTGTAGTAGTATATGGGTGTATTTTTAACTTGACTTTTTAAACAATTAATAATACCAAAGAAAATCCTTCCAATTCCTGTCCAGATGTATATACATTATCATGTAATTATAGGCATGTTCTATGCATGGCTGGTGCTCCATGTCTAAATGACTTTTCCTTATAAATGAATGTATTTTTAAACTGCTGAAGTCTAGTTTTGATCTTCCTTTAAAAGAGAACAGCAGGTAGAAGACAAGAGAGAATCCCTGAGACATCAGACATTGCTGTTACCCACTCTCACTGTCCCCTCCCCACCAAGTGTTCCGTCTGTAGTTCTTAAATCTTTGTCTTTGACTTCTTCACATAGTTAAAATTTATTGAGAACTTCAAAGAGCTTTGTGGTTTACATGCATCAATATTTTCTAAATTGGAAATTAAAATTGAAATTTAAAAATGTTTATATATTTACTAAAATCAAGGAAGATTATATTACATATTATCATAGCATATTTTTATTGAAAAGCAACATATTTTCCAAAGCAAAGGGAAATTTAATGACAACACAGATATTGCTTTGCATTTTCTGCAAATTTTTTTAAACCTAGCTTAACAAAAGACATATGGAATCTCATCTCTGCTTCTGCATTCAATTTGTTATAATGTTTTGCTTTGGTTGAAGTATATGAAGAAAATGTAGTCTTAAGAGATATATATATATACACAAACAGGTTCCATATCCACAGATCCAACCAATCAAGGATCAAACATATTCAGAAAAACATTGGATTTGTACTGATCATGTAGAGATTTTTCCTTCTCTTTATTTTCTGAACAATACCATTTGTAGACATTATGAGTAATTTAGCGATTATTACAAGGATATCAAAAGGTAAGTTCAGGTTGTATGCAAATACTGTGCCATTTTATAAGAAGGACTTGAGCATCTACTCATTTTGTTATGTTCAAAGGGTCCTGGAACCAATCTCTGAGATACTAAGGGACTAAGGGAGACGTGTAACTGGAGAGTGTAGAGTGTCTGAGTAATCTTTCCAGATGGTTGAGGATATTCTTCTTTGTTCCCATCCAAAACTTTACAAGTAGGAATTTACTAAAGATTTGTTGTCATGTAGAATCTTAAATTATATCAATGACATTTTTGTACTGTTACCTTGCAATCTATTAGTTTATTTTGCACTAGGAATGGATCCTCTACCCACACACGATTTCAATGCAGTATACATCGATCATTCTGGAAGATATTGGTTTACTGTGTGGTATGAAGTTTCCTGAACAGTTCACTATAAAATATCAAAAATATACTTATTCATAAGACCGCCAAGCTCAGTCTTTACGTACTGGGAGGCTCATAGCCTCACAGTGTGAACCCAGACAATACAAAATTTTATTTATTTATTTACTTAATTACTTAATGTTCTTGGCTTAAAAGCTTGAATTTTATCATTGGTGACATATACTATCAGTTGTGTCCTTAAAGCGACAGGCTTCCTAGGTTGCCCTCTCAAAAACTACCTGCCATATATTCTAATCTGAATAGTCATAATTCATCAGTCATTTGTCAAGTAAAAATGGATTCTAAGAAAAATGTCTTAGTTTATCTTGTAACTCACAACTGTAAGTTGTATCTTGTAACTCACAACTGTCCCTCCTTATGACAGCCAGTATACTCAGTGTATTGAATCAGAAATCCTGTATGCGAAGAAGAAGAAAAGTCATACTATATGCCTACTTATCATGTCATTACATGGACTATCAAAATATGAGCATGAAACTGGTTTTTTAAAAACATTAGAAGGGTATCATAGAAAAAATGATTTTAATACCAAATTGTATGAAGGAAAAGCCACTGCCTCAGTTCATCTTAGAATCATGGATTTATCCACTATTGTTTTTGCATCAAATAGTAAAAAGTTCAAATAACATTACAGACATACTGTGGAAACAATTTAACCTTGTAAACTTCCTGAAAGGGTCCCAGAGACTCAGATCATAATTTGAGAAAACTAGCCTAGGGCAATATTGAGACGAGTCACATAGCCACCCACATGAATATAGTACTGATATTGCTTTGATCTTAGTCCCTGCTCTGCAGAAAGCTGAATGGATATGTCTGCATCACAGAACGCATTCCTTCTATGTCAGGGCTGTAGTAAACAAATCTAAGAATCTTTTTTGACCACTGTTTCCTTCGTCTCATCCCTTTTCTCAGTTCTCAACACTTTACCAATCTGATGGTAAAAAGGTGCACCTAAAGCCACCACAATAAAAAGACTTTTTCCCTCAGGTTGAAGTAAACCACTTCCTCCTAATCCACTTCCTCCTTCACCTGGGTCAAGTGCCAGACTAGCTAAGCCATTTCGTGAAAGGAATCTGTTCAAGAGGAAGCAGATCCAGTCCTACCTAATCTCCCACCTGCCTAGTGCCAAAATGTAAGAGCTTTAAACTCTTAGTCTTCTTGTGCCAGAAATGCATCCCTTAACAGTCTCGTCCAAAAATGTGCTCTAAGCAGAAATAGGTAAGAGGAAGCTTAAAGCTGTCCCCACTCAGCATTTGATGAGAGACACTAATATTTACAGTCCTTCTGTCACTGGGCACCTGCACGGCTTCTAACAGTTCACTGTTTTAAATAGTACAATAAAAATCTTCATAATATATAGTTTTTCATCACTGCGATTTTTTCTTAGGATTTATCCATCTACTTGTTTGTTTTAGCCAGTATATATCTAGCATCTGGCAGAAAAACCCTTTTATGCTATGGCATTTGCTTGGATACCTATGAAGCCTATGATTTCTGTGTACTATACCCTTGATTCTAACAAAGATTGTTCTGTTTACATAGGAAATGTTAGTAATAGAAGTAGTGTTAGGTAGTGAATAGCTGTTTAGTTCTTCAGCCAAGGAGAACCAAAGAAGTGTTTAATGGCAGGACCCAAACAACAGGAAGTAGTTACAAAATGTAGAAGATCCTGAAAGTCTGTGTACATTGGACTAGATAGTAACATAGATGGGCAAAGAGCAGAAATATCAACTTTGAAGTATTAATGCAAAAAAGTGTCCCACCAATAAAGAGTTTACTATAGTGGTTAGCAAATGTGGACTTAGGGTTAGATGTATCTATTCAATTTCCAGTTCCATAAATTAGGGTTGTAACCTTGGAAAAGTCATCTAAATCCACCAAGCTTTGGTGTCTTATCTCTAAAAATGGAGCCTCTATCGTGCAACTGATCCAGAACTGCAGCTGAGGAGACGAAGTGAAGAAAAGAAGGTCACATTATATATTCCCTAAGCTCTGTCCTTCGGAGGTTTTAGCTGTGTCTCATCTCCAGGTGGCCTGTTCTGCAGCACCTCTTTTTCTCCATCCTTCCAGCTCTAAAGATGGTACCAGCTCTGCTGCTGCTGTTCCTGTGCACTATTCCTGTGGTTCCCACACTATTGCCACCTAATTTTGTTCGGAAGCCCTTAGTAAATAAGCCAGGCTCCAACTGTCCTACTTTCGGTGTGCCGCATGATTCCTTCTGGGACCCATACTAACACGAGATCCTTCTCTGCTTTTCTCTGTATCACAGACACATTCCCCGGGCCCTTTGGCTTCCAGTTGGATTCAGCCAATAAGGATGGTGGTAAGTATTGGATGTAGGAAGCAGAAACTCGCCAGTGTGTGTATTCAGTGCTTCCTGTGATTCCAGCGTCTACTAGGTAATGGCCCTCAAGCTTCAGTACCTGACCCCTTTCCTTTGCTTCACGTTGCTGCTGCTCTCTCAGTAGCCTCACTTGCCTGGGTTCTCACTTCTTTCATCATCTCTACAACTAATTCCCTGGACTCAGTTGCCTTTCATTGAAATACTACAAGGGATTCTGTTATACTTGTTGAGTGCTTAGTTGGAAACTAAGCCTCAGGTTCTTCATCTATAAAGTGAAGATAATAAATAATATTATGAGAATATTAATGCACAAAATATACATTAACACTGGTAACTGCTCAATAGCTACTAACCATTACTAGTCTTTACAGGGATTGTCATGCTTTTTGGAATAAAATCTATCTTTTGTAGTACGATTGTAAAATTTGGTCCCTGTCTTCCCTCCAGCCTCACCTCTCCCTCTCTTTCTCACATAGATACCCAACCCAACAGAGCTTCCAGTTTCTTAAAGTCTTTCTTTGTTGCACATACTAAATCTTCCAAGGCACATTTTACTTTACCATAATTACTTTTCTCTATCCAGGGCCTCTGCTGAATCTGTGGCGTCCCCACTATTTACTCATTCACAGCTGGCACATGAATATTCAACAAGTACATATGAAAAAAGGAATGAAGAAGAAAAATGGAAAGGAAGAAGGGAAAAAGAAAATGAGAGAAGGAAAAAGGCAAATAATGGTGCGAAGATCCTAGCAAAATGGTGGCTCCACAAACCAATTCAGTAGGTCGGGGAAAAGACACAGACAACAGCTGCTTCTCACTAGGAAACAGCAGACTGGAAATCTAGGTGGAGAACAATACCAGGATGTACAAAGGAACCATGAAGTGCACATGAGACGAAAGTTTCCAGCCCAACACTTTACTCACTTCCTGCTGACACGGGAAGTGGCTCTGCCACCCATCGTACAAGGTTAAGAAAGGCAAACGGCCACATTGTGTTGAAAAATAAGCAGGGGAGAGTATGGCTGGCTCATTCTGACAAAAACACAAAGCTGTTGTGCATGACAGCGTTAGACATGTTCCTTGAGTCTAAAGATTTGGATGGGTTTTTTTTTGTCTTTTTGAGACAGGGCTTCACTTTGTAATTCAGGCTGATCATAAACTCACTGTATAGCCCAGGCTGGCCTCAAACTCACAGTGATGCTCCTGCCTCAGCCTCCGGAGTGCTGAGATTACAGGTGTCCACCACCACACTCAGCTTGGATGGCTTTTAAAAGTCCTAAACACCTGAGAAAAATCCCTACTGTTTTATTTCCTTTCCACCATGGCGTTGAGGTTCTTGACTCAGCTATCTGCATGACCAAACCCATCAGCCACCTAATCTTTTCTTATCTTGGTGCTGGGCTCCATTTTAGCCCTGGTACACAAGGTGTTCAGGCTGGATATCCTATAGGAAAGAGTCTGGTATTCCCCCACCCCCACAAAGCTTGTAAGGGCTGGGTGGGGTACGACTCCTGTTCCTTTTGTGAAATGGAATGTGCAAACAGGGGCTGTGATTCATGTCTGTAGATGCATAGTATTCCTGACAGCTAGTCAGGAAAAGCTGTTTAATGTCTGGTCTGGTAAATCCTCTTCAAAGTAAAATAGAGGCTCCACGGGAGCAATTGTTTCAAAGTGAATGCTTTTTATCTCTTCAAGGACCAAGAGGCACACCCACGACCAAGTTCTCAGTAAACGTACACTCCCTCTTCTTTGGCTGCCTACTCTCTCTCCCCGACACCCAATTCCAACTCAGCCTGCAAAGACACACATGAAAATTCTCCAGAAATAGCTTACAACACAAGGCATTCTTTAGTGTGAAGTACTCTATTTGTTTTCTAGGCAGGATGAGTTTCCTTTAATTTATAAGAAATAAAGAGAAATATTTTAAAAGCTTGTAAGAATAAATAAATCCAGCTGTCACTTGTGCTTGGTAAATAAGGAAGGGAGGAAATGTAGAGAAAAGAGATATTTATAAATTAAGTGCATTTACAACTTGAATTGTGGATTCCCAAGAAGGAAATGAAAACTGCCTCTCTGATCAGAGAAGTAAAGTGTATTTTATCTTAATTTTTAATGTATTTGTTTTGCAGGGATTAACCCAAATATACAAAAAGAGGTAGATCCCAGAGAAATACAAGACCTTGATGAAAAAATTATGGAGTTCAATTATGGAGTACATTGGAAACAGTTCCTTAGACATTTTAACAGAAATGAAAGTATATATTTTAATGAAAGTGTGTAATTTTACTGCCAAAATAAGTCATGAATATAAACATTTCTTTAGTCAAAGGAGATCAAGACATTTGCTCAATGATTAAATAGTATTTGACTGGCTGATTAATAAGGACATATTTTAAATCCCTTAAGATTTAACAAAATGACTTAGTAGACTGTTTAGATTTCCCATCAGACCAGCAATAACACTTGGACACACTTCCCCACACTTGAAGTGGAAGGGTCTGCCTTTGACCATTTTCCAGACTCCTCAGCCCATCAACCTGAAGTCACACACATCTCAGAAAGTATAGAGGTGACCTCTAAAACTCGAGAGACATTTATTCAAAGTCTTTTCCAATCTATCAGAAGAGGAATCTAGAAATTTTTTTAAGGCGAGGTAGCTCACTCCCTAGAAAAATAAAAACAATCAAAAATTTAAAATAGCCACAAAACTTGATTTCTTTGATTGGAGAGATCATACTCATTTCCTCATGGAGACACTTCCATTAAGGGTCAAATGAAGTCAGTGTACAGTCCATTCTTCTCCCTGTCTGACTTCTGTGCTTCCTTCATTGAGCACGATGAAAGTAGTGGCTTATAGACTCACCCTAGTCTCACCAGTGTTTATTCACCACATTTGAAGGGAGGCTTCAAATGTGTTTTGAAACCTCCATTCTCTTCCGTGTAATTTTACATTATTGAACTTTGGAGGATATAGTTGGCAAGAGTTAACTCTAGAAAGGAATTGGAGTCATTGCAGGAGGCATTGAGGAAGCCTAGATCCCTGATGCGGAAGAGGAGAAGAGTGGACTTGCTCTCTGCTCAGCTTAGATGCGGTTAACTTGCATCTGCGATGGTGTTTAACTGTCTGGAGGAAGTTTACTTTATAAGGTGAGAAGGCAAGCCCATCCAGATGGGAGCAGCATAGCAAAGCCCAACTCAGAATCAGCTTGCCTCAGAGATGATGCAGAACCCAGTTGTAGAGGTCTATCTCCTCACACAAGAGCAATGCTCGGGATAAGAAGCAGATGTTTGGCCCTGGCCAAGAGACTCTCTGGGCAGCAGGAGCTGAGCTGGTGCTCAACACATAAGGAGTCGCTCACTCAAGCCTGTGACACTAGGGATGCTAAAGGGCATAGAGAAATATGAGAGTTATGTTAGCAATGGATTTTCTTTTCTTTTTTTCTTTTTAATTTTTAATCCAGGATCTTACACATGTTAAGCAAGCACTCTACCACCAAGCTGCATTCTCAGTTTTTTAAATTCTTTTTTTAAAATTTTGACACAGTCTCACTAAGTTTCCTAGTCTGGCCTTCAACTTGAAATCCCTCTGCCTCAGTCTAGCTGGGATTACAAGCGTGCTCTCTATCCCAGCTAGTGATGGATGTATCTAATGCTTCCTATGTGCCTGCGTTGCCCTAAGAGCTTTATAAGGTAGCTAATTTAATCTTCACAGCCAATCTACGAGGTAAGGGCAGATATTGAGCTGGAGAATCTCTTTCTTCTGCACTCTTGTTCTGTACCCTGCAAATGTAGCCTTTATGGTTGGCCTAAGCCCTATTCTGTCGTACTAGATTCCGGGTAGATTGAGTCACGGGGTAGGGGTTGGGGGAGAGAAAGCACCAGCGTCCGAGCGACGGCAGTGGTAGCATTCTCACAGCTTCTACCCCACAGCCTCTCCCTGCGGGCAGACCCATTTTGGTGACACCCCCTGGGCCTAGGGGCGGACCAGCTCCCTCCTGTTGTGGATTCTTCTTATTCCTGCCCTCCCGGGTAAGTAGCCTTCCTGTTAAACTCTTCTCAGTCTGGAAAACAGCTGTTTCATGCTGGGATCCTGACTCCTGCAATTCTTGTCCCTCGTTTACAGATGACAGCGCTGAACCCCAGAAAACCTAAGTGATCCCATCATCTAAATGCTGAAGAATGATGCTTGGACTCAAACCAGGCACCTAGGCAGCCTGGTTCCAGAGTGGGGCTCTGCATTTCACTGTCAGGGGAGTTTATGAAAATAACTCAAATGTCACCCAGAGAAAATACACCGAAGTGTAGCTGTATGCTGTCACATCCTGCCAGACGACTTCCAGAAATCACTGTGGCCCGTGCTCATTACCTCAGGCCCAGGACTAGATTTTGGATGTGTGATTTATTAGCAATTTCCTCCTTCTTTAAAGGAAAATGCAAACTCCTTCCCAGGCCAGTGTCTCCTCAGAGTAGTTTTAGCTCACCTCTGCTCAGATTACAAAGTTTCAGAAAGAGGAGGAAAGAGGAAGAATGCCAGGCTACCAGGCTTATTTCCGAGTTGTGTGATCATTTCCTGCTTTTTCATAGCCACTTTTTCTCCCTGGAAAGATAAAGATAAGTCACAAAGATCCTAATAAAGCTTTGGATGGGGAAGAATAAGACTTTTGCTCTGTGTTTGGAGCAACATTTAATGTAGTTGGTAGAAACAGCTAATCAGGACACACTTTTTTCTTCACATGTCTGCCATGGTTTTTGAAGGGTGAGAAGCTCTTTATGTAACATACAATCACATTTTCTTAAAGGGGAAAATATTGTTACTGTAAAAGAAATAAAGTCATATCAAGATGAATGTCCATTAACTCTCCCAGTGAGATCAGTACCAGTACTCTTCCAAAAAGGAAAACTTGAATTCTTAAACTTTGAATAATTCGATTTTGATACTATTTGCAAATTCACTTTCTCCTCACTGACATTCTTTATACAATGTGTGATCAATAAATATGGTGAATTTAAAAAACTTTTTACAGTAAAAGACACATTGCCATTCCTCCCCCTCAGAATACCTCTCCTCACTTTAAACATACTTATCCTATCATTCTTTTCTAAAGATTTTTTGGTACAATTTATGTATAGATAATGATCATATTCATTATTGGGAATTTATATCCGAACATGACCTATCTTGATTCCTTGTTTTGGTTTCTTTCTTCCCATTTGCATGCCCTTTTTCAAACCACCTTCCCCTCCCTACTCACAAAGCTCAATTTTCATTTTATTCTTCTCTCATTTTTTCTTTCCCCTCCTTCCTCTCCACCTCCCGAAACTCCCTACTTCCCTTTTTCATTTGAACACTTTTTCATTCTCCCTATTTCACAAAATCTATTGTACATTTATGTTCTAATTTACATTTTCAGTTTCTAACACCAGAAAGATAATGCAATATTTGCACATGTGTGTTTGAGTCACTTCACTTATGATTAGGGCTTCAAGGTCCGTTCATTTAGCTATAAATGTCTCAATTTTTTTCTTTATGTCTGAGTAATACTTGATTATACGAGAAACAGCATCATTTTTAATCACAAAATCTACTGCAAGATAGACTAGGTAAAACCGTGGAAGATATAAGTGTAGGCAAACACGTTATGAACAAAACCCCAATCACACAGGAACTATCACAAAGAATTAAGTGGAATCTCATCTAACTAAAAAGCTTTGCACAGCAAAAGAAATCACCAACACAGTGAAAAGACAATCCAGAAAATTTATGGCAGCAGTTCTTTAGACAAAGGATTAATATCTAGAACATATAAAGAACTGAAAAAAATCAGACCATCCAAATTCAAAGACCCAATCCAAAAATGGGCATCTGAAATGAATATGAAGAAGTACAAATGGCAAATCAATATATGAAAAAAATGTTCAACATCATAGGTCATTCAGGAAATGCAAATTAAAACAATGCTGAATTCCATCACCCCTGAAAAAATGATTATCATCAAGAAAACAACTAATAACAAATGCTGGTGGGGCTATGGGGAAAAAGGAGCGCTTCTCAACTGTTGGCAGGAGTGTAGACTGGTGCAACCACTGTGGAAATCATTGTGGAGATTCTTCAACAAACTAGGATTAGCACTCCCTTTGACATAGCTATTCACCTTCTGGGTATTTTCCCAGAATTAAAAGCATCATAACACAGTGACACATGTGCATCCTTGTTTAGAGTGGCACAGTTTGTGATAGCTTAATCTGGGAAGCAACTCAAATGCCCATCAACCAATGAATGGATCATCCTATCATTCTTGGTATTTTCTGAAGCAGTTTTGGAAGTCCTCTTTTGCGAATTTCTTTAGTTACAATTTTGTGTCTCCCTTGATATCCTGAATCAATTCAAAACATTTACCTTTCATGGTCAATTTGACTTTGTGGAAGAGCCAGAAATTGTAAATCTGGCAAATAAGTTGAATGAGGCTAACCATAATGCCGGTGACTTTCCAACCCAGCCTGCCTTCCCACTTGATGGCACTTGGCAGCGGCATTCACTATGTTTTACATCACGACTCAAAATGACATCATTTTGGTTTGTGTGTGGATGTCCCCTCAAAGCCTCATGCAGTCCTGGGGCAAACTTGTAGAGTTTATGATTCACTGATGGTCTAATGGGATTATGGGTGTGAGTGTTGGGATTATGGGTGTGAGTGATGCACCCACCCTGCACTGGGTGCAGCAGGATGGGGAGCCTGCATAAAATATAAAGGGGGGAGGAGGGAAAGAGGTTTGCTCTCTGCTGCTCTTCCATCTTTGCTCTTGTTGCTCTTGCTGTGTTCCATTGCCATCAACCGCTGCCCTCTGCCATGTGCCACTCTGCCTTGGAGCCAGCCGAGAATGGAATGAAACCTCCACAAACTGTGAGCTAAATAAACCTTTCCTTCCTTCATTTTGGGAATCGAGTATTTTGTCTCAGCAATGAGAGAAAAGTAACCAAGACAGACACAAAAGAGAAATTCCAGAACTGCTTCAGAAAGGGACAAGGATAATGGCATTAGTATGTTCATTCAAGGAGGAGTATTTTGACAAAGGATTAATGGTAATATATCTTTTAATAATTTTTAAAAATTAAACATTCATTGCATATTTTGACCACACTGCCTATTATAAGATAACTCCTTAATCTGCATGTAGGGGATAAAAACTGGACTATGAGACCAAGTGACTTGGACTCATGCTCTCTTTTTTTTTTTTTTTTTTTTGTCTTTTTGAGACAGGGTCTCACTGTGCAGTTCAGGCTGCCCTTGAGTTCACTGTGTAGCTCAGGCTGGTCTTGAACTCTCAATGACCCTCCCATCTCAGCCTCCAGAGTGCAGAGATTACAGATTTGCACCACCACACCCGGCTCGAGGACTCATGCTCTGTCTTGGTCACTCTCTGACTTTACATTTTCCCAGAAGTTGATGTGGAGATAAGGACAGAGGTACACGGAGTTTATTTGAGAGGTGATGTGAGGAAACACCAGCAGGAGACTGCAGACTTCTCTGTGATGATCCTATCCCAAACTTGAGTTTCTGTTGAAAATAAATTTATGGATCTGGCTCATAAGATGAACCATTATAAAAAAAAAATAAAAAGAGAGACTGGAGACATGCTACAGGAATGAAAGTGAGTGAACGCAATGTTCCAGAAGGAGCAGCTTTCCTCAGAGAATCCAGAGTTTTATTCCACTAGTGTCCTCTAGAAAAATAAAGAGAACATGCATCAGAGAGGTATGCCAACCAAAATACGAGGACACTGGGTATTTAACTGCAAGCTCTCATCCTCAGTAGAGAACTATTTCCTAGTATGTGAACTGTCTAGAATTATGGATCTGCCCCTTGCAGGCCAAATATACTCCTATGTTCAGAGAAGCCCTTTGGCAACAGTTAGGACTAATGCTTACACAGGACCACAGGAATCAAAGAGGATGTGGGAAAGGACCAGTGGTGTCTGCTACAGTCCACTCATTTCACCCAGATCCACTAGGACAATTGTCTTATTACTAATTTTATAAAATATCTAGTCAAGTTTTCTAAAGGAAAAAAGTTTTAACAGGCTGCTATGAAGTTTAATCTTGATTGTCAACTTGATTGGGTTGAAAATTAACAAAACACACTCTGAGTGGGTCTATACCCAGTTGTTCCAGAGGTGATTGACATGTGGTTCAGCAAACTGGCTGAATGGGAGGGTTCCTTGAGGTTGGGCACCAATGACCCACAGGTTAGAGTACCAGATGGAACAAAAGCAGAGGAAAGAGGAAGCTTGCCAGCCCACACAAACTTTATTCTTCTTGAGTGGGTGTATTTTTTGCTTTGGCCATCTCCCCTGGATATCAGATTCCAACTTCTTCAGCATTTGGACATAACTTACACCAGACTCTACAGGGAACTTCCCAGACCTCTGCCTCAGATTGGGGCCACAACCTTGGTCCCCCTTGTTCTAAGGTTTCCAAATTGGTTTTTATTTTTCAATTTTACTACTTTCAATTTTACTTTTTTATTTTGAAGAGAGTAGTAAAAAAAATACAACATACCAACTTCACACACATAAACAAAAGAGAGAATATTATCATATACGGTTTCAAAACAAAATGATAGGAATTAACAGTGGTTGTTATACTTCCTATTGCTATGCTCAACTATGTGGCTCAGATTACCAGGTGTGAGAATGAAAGATTGTTCAAACCATTAAAGAAAACTTTGAAAAATTATGAAATTAAACATTAGAGACTAGAGTTTCAGTAGAGAAGATGCTAGGAATTCACCAGTGGTTGTTCTATGGCATATTGGTGTCTTCAAATCAGTTGTTCAGATTACCAGATATAAGCTTGCAAAGTTGATCAAAATATAAAAAAATTTAAGCATCAACACTTTCTTTCAATAAACCATCAGACATCAGTACAGTTATCCAAGCAATCCATATATATATATATATATATATATATATATATATATATTTGCCTTACCTCTTTCTTTTTCTTCTGTCCCTCATCTCAACTGTTCCTTCCTTTCAGCAATTTCTTTCCCTTTCTTTCCCTTTCACATCTCTATTGCACATTTTAGGTTTTACTTACTCTTTCAAGTTCCTACACCAGGGAGACAATATGATGTTTACACACGTGGGTCCAATTTATGTCACTTATGAGTGTGGTCTCTAGTTGCATCCATTTTCCTACAAAAGCCTTGAGTTTATCTTTTTTATAGCTAATACTGCATTGTATAAAATTACCACATTTTTTTGTCCATTCCACAGTTGATTGGCATTTGGTTTGTTTCCAAGATTTAGCTGTAACAAATTGTGCAACTCTAAACATAGGTGCACATATATCACTATGGTATGATGTTTTTAATTCTTCTGGGAAAATACCCAGAAGGGAAATACCTGGGTTAAATGAGACTTTTAATCCTAGTTTGTCAGGAACCTTCAAACTGATGTCCACAGTTGTTTCACCAATCTACACGCCCACGAGCAGTAGGGTAGATTCCTTTTACTCCAAAGCCTCTCCAGCATTTGTTATCAGTTGATTTCCTGACGATAGCCATTCTTTCTGAGGTGAGATGGAATCTCAGTGCTGTTTTAATATGCATTTCTCCATTGACTAATGATATTGAACATTTTTTCTTATATTTGTTCGCTATTAGCATTTCTTTATCTGTGAAGTGTGTATTTATTTCAGATGCCTATTTTGGATTGGGTCTTTGAATTTGGGGGACCTGATTTTTTAAATTATTTATATGTTTCAGGGAGAAGTCCTTTGTCTGAGAGGCAGATGACTAAAATTTTTCCCAGTTTTTGGGTTTTCTTTTTATGCTGTTAGTGACTTCTTTTGATGTGCAAAAATTTTTCAAAAAGGTAAGATGCCAGTTGTTGATTCTTTGAAGTATTCCCCATGCAGTTTGGTATTTGTTCAATAACTCTCTGCCTACTCCTATGTCTTCAAGATTTCTGCCTACCTTCTCTTCCATTAGATTTAGTGTTTCTATTTTAATATTTATATCTTTGATCCATTTTGACTTTAGTGCACAGTGGTAGACATGGGTCTAGTTTTAGTCTTTGGCATGTAAAAAGCCCGTTTTTCCAGCATCATTTATGTATTTTTCTTTTCTTTATTTTAAGGAAAAATAAAAGGAACAAAATCAGAATACAAACAACACAAAGCAAGGACATTAGAAATGATACAAGACTTCAAACCAAATGATAGGGATTAACAGTAGTTGTTATATTTCATGTTGTTATCTTCAACAAAGTTGCTCAGATTACCAGATGTAAGAATGGAAGATTGATCAAATCATTAAAGAGAATAAGAAAATAATAATTTAAAAGAACATTAGAGACAATACATAGTGGCACTAGGCAGGATTGTAGGGATTCACGAATGGCTGTTATACTGCAAATTGTTGTCGTCACATAAATTGCTCAGATTACCAGATGCAAAATTGGTCAAAACAGTAGGAAAAAAAACCTTTTAAACATTAACTGCTCCCAACAACCATCAGACACCAACAATACAGTTATACCATCCACATATATATATATATATATATATATATATATATATATATATATAATTTGCCTTAGTACTTTTTCTTCTTTCCCTCATCCAAGTTGCTCCTTCCTTTGAGCAGTTTCTTTCTCTGTCTTATTATCTATTGTACATTTTGGGTTGTATTTACTCTTTTATGTTCTTACACCAGGGAGACAATACGATGCTTACACATGTGAGTCCAATTTATGTCACTTATGAGTATGGTCTCTAGTTGCATCCATTTACCTATAAAAGCCTCGAGTATCTGTTTTTTATACCTGAGTACTGCTCCATTGTATAGAAATACCACATCTTTTTCATCCATTCCTCAGTTGATGGGCATTTGGGTTGTTTCCAAGATTTAGCTATGACAAATTGCACTGCTATAAACATAGGTGCACATATATTGCTGTGGTATGATGTCTTTAATTTTTCTGGAAAAATATCCAGAAGAGAAATAGCTGGGTTAAGTGGGACTTCCAACCCTAGTTTTGTGAGGAATCTCCAGACTGATTTCCACAGTGGTTTCATCAACGCTCTCTTCAGCAGTGAAGGGTTCCTTTTTCCCCACAGTCTCTCCAGCATTTGTCATTGACTGATTTCTTAATGATAGCCATTCTTTGTGGGTTGAGATGAAATCTCAGTGTTGTTTTAATTTGCATTTCTCAAATGACTAATGATGCTGGACATTTTTTCATATATTTATTCACCATTAGTATTTCTTCATCTGAGAAATGTTTGTTCATCTCAGACGCCCATTTTTGAATTGGATCTTTGAATTCTGGGGGCCTGATTGTTTTTAATTCTTTCTATGTTCTAGATAGGAGTCCTTTGTCTGAGGGGCAGTTGGATAAAATCTTTTCCCAATTCGTGGGTTTTCTCTTCACTCTATTGGTGATTTCTTCTGACGTGCAGAAACTGTTCAATAAGTTGAGATCCCAGTTGTTGGTTCTTTGAAGTATTTCCCATGCAGTTTGATTTTTGTTCATGAACTCTCTGCCTAACCTCATGTCTTCGAGAGTTTTACCTATTTTCTCTTCCAGTTGTTTTAGTGTCTCTGTTTGATATTTAGATCTTTGATTCATTTCAACTTTAGTTTATTGCGTGGTGATGGATATGGGTCTAGTTTTAGTCTTTGGCATGTGGAAAGCCAGTTTTTCCAGCAACATTTGTTAAAGAGGCTATCTTTCTTTCAGGGAACATGTTTGGCTCCTTTGTCAAAAATAAGGTGGCTGAGTGTATTTGAATCTGTATCTGCATCTTCTAACCTGTTCTATTGATCTTCAGGTCTGTTTTTTTGCCAGTACCATGCTGGTTTTATCACAGTAGCTTTGTAGTATAGTTTCAAGTCAGGGATTATGATGTCTCCTACCTTTCCTTTGTTTCCCAGGATTACTTTTGCTATTCTAGGCCTCTTCTGGTTCCAGAAGAATTTTAGGAATGTTTTCTCTAGGTATGTGAGGTATACTAGTGGAATTTAATGGGGATTTCTTTGAATCTGTACAATTTTGGGAGTATGGCCCTTTTCACAATGTTTGTTCTCCTTATCCATGAGCAAGGAATATCCTTCCATTTTCTGAAATCCTCTTTGATCTCTTTTTTCAGAGTACTGTAATTTTCTCTGTATAGATCTTTTACTTCTTTTGTTAGAGTGATTCCTAAGTATTTCATTTTTTAGATGCTATTATGAAAGGTGTGGTTTCACTGATTTCTCTCTGTCTGCTTGTCTTTTGTGTACAGGAATGCTATTGATTTTTGAGTGTTAACTTTGAATCCAGCTAGGCTACTGAATTTGGTTATTAAATCTATGAGACTTTTGGTGGAGTTTTTGGGGATTTCTATGTAATGTATCATGTCATCAGTGAATAATGATAATTTCACTTCTTCTTTTCCTATCCTTATTCCTCGTACTTCTCTCTATTTTCTAATTCCTCTGGCTAATATTTCCAGAACTATGTTGAATAGAAGTGGAGACAATGGACATCCTTGTCTTGTTCCTGACTTTAAAGGGAAATATTTCTGTTTTTGACAATTTAGAATGATGTTAGCTGTTAGTTTGTCATAGATGGCTTTTATCAGATTGAGGTAAAGTTCATCTATGCCAATTTTCTGTAGAGTTTTTATCCTGAATAAGTGTTGGGCTGTATCAAAAGCCTTTTCTGCATCAATTGAGATGATCATGTGATTTTTGTCTTTGCGTCGATTGATGTGGGGTATTACATTAATTGATTTGCATATATTGAACCAACCCTGCGTTGCTGGGATAAATCCCACTTGATCATGGTATATAATCTTCTTAATGATTTGTTGCACTCTGTTTGCTAGTATTATACTGAAAGTTTTTGCATCTATGTTCATGAGGGAGATTGGCCTATAGTTCTCTTTCTTCATTGGGTTCTTCTCTGGTTTTGGTATCAGGATAAAACTTGCCTCCAAGAATGAGTTGAAGAGAATTCCTTCCTTTTCAATTTCCTTAAAGAGTTTGAGAAGTATTGGTGTTAAATCTCCTCCTTTGCATTCCCTTTGCAACTCCTCTGCATTTCCTTAAACATGTTCTATGTGCTACCTATGGTCTATTTTAGAGAATGTCCCATGTGCAGCTGAGAAGAATGTGTATTCTGATGCTGTTGGATGGAACACTCTATACAGGTCTACTAAGTCCATTTGTTCACATGTTTGATTTAATTCTGTTATTTCTTTGCTAATTTTTTGTCTAGTTGATCTATCTCCTTGTGATAATGGGGTACTGAAGTCTCCTGTTATGATTGTGTTGGTGCTTATTTCATTTTTATGTCTGTTAAAATTTGTCTTATATATTAGGTGCTCCCATGTTTGGTGAATAGATGCTTATGATTGCTAGCTCTTCCTCTTGAAGTTTTCCACTCACAAGTATGTAGTGACCTTCTTTATCTCTTTTAATTGTTCATGGTTTGATGCTCCCATTGTCTGGGAACAGAATAGTGACAAGTCTATGAGTTTCCTTTTGAGTTAAATGTGTTTCCTGTATACAGCATATTGTTGGATTTTGTTTCTTGATCCAATCTGCCTGTCTACTTCTTTTGGTTGGTGAATTGAGTCCATTTACACTGATGGTTATAAGTGAAATGTATGGGCTTATCTTTGCCATGTTGTTTTCCTGCTGGTGGTTTCCCTTATTTTCCTCTGTTTAATTGCTTGCCCTGCTTGGTGGTTCCTTTCTGTTGTTGTTCTTAAAGTTGTGCCCTTTTTTGTCCTTTTTGTTGTTGTTCTTAAAGTTGTGGTCTTTTTTGTCCCTTTCTAGTTTTAGAACTCTTTGTAGAGTTGGTTTGGTACTCATGAAGTTCTTCAGTTGATCTTTATCATGGAAATATTTTATTTCTCCATTAATTTTGAAGGATAATTTTGCAGGATACATCAATCTAGGTTGGAAGTTGTTTTCCTTCAGGACCTGCAATTTTTCACTCCAAGCTCTTCTTGACTTGACAGTTTGTGCTGAGAAATCTGCCATGATTCTGATGGGCTTTCCTTTACAGGTGATCTGTTTCTTTTCTCTCACAGCTTTTAATAATCTGTTCTTTTGTTGAATTTCTGTGATCTTGATCACTATATGTCTGGGTGTAGGTTTATTTTGGTTATTGCTCATTGAAGTTCTGTATGTTTCACTTAACATGGATGTCCAATTCTTTTTCCATGCTTGGGAAATATTCTGCTATTACTTCTGCAAATCGTTTTTTTAAAATATTATTTATGCTGGCACCTGCTGTTTCATTGATACCTATCAATCTTATATTGCTTTTCTTTGCTTTATCTTGCAGCTGTTGAATTGTTATTTCTTGGTTTCTTGTTTTTAAAAGATCCTTTCATGGTCATTCACAGCAATGCTGTCTTCAAGGTCTCAAAATCTATCTTCAGCTTCATTCAAGTGGTTTTGCCAGCTTTTGATGGAAGTTTTAATTTCCTGGATATCTGTTTGAATCTGCTTTATGCATTCCTGTTGTTTCCTATACTGTTCATTCAAGGTGTCCAGTAATTTACTGTGCTCCTCTATTTTTTCCTTGTCTTCTTTAGATGTGCTAAGCAATTCTTTCATTATGGTTGTCATTTCTTTTTTTACTTCAAACATTATTTCAGATCTGATGTCCTCTATGTCCTAATGGAGTTTTTTCTTTACTTCAGCTGCTATCATTTCAGAAATTCCAGGTGTATGACTTCCAAGCTCATCTGTGTAGTTACCTCCTGGACTTATTCTGGCAAGGGTAGAGGTCTGAGATTGCATTTTGCTCCTTTACTTTGTCATTTTCAGAGATGCAGAGGTTCCCTGGAGCTCATCCCCTCTCCCAGAGTGATGTTGTAACAGCAGGGCAAGGACCCAAAGTTTCCTCGTGTTTGGTGTGACTCCCTCAATGGTGTGTGTGTGCAGGCAGGATGTAAGCCCCAATGTTCCCATAGTTTTCTATGGCTCAGCTTGGTGTCCACTCAAGAGATCCCCAAGCTGTCCAGGTTTTAGCCCTGTTTCCATTGGGATATAGTAGGGGGTAGGTGGTGGTCACTGTGTCTCCATACACTGCCACTACACTACCCAGTTCGTACACCAGAAGAGAGGTAGGTATGCAGTCACTGAGTCCCCCAGTCTGTCTGAGTTTCAGCTCAGCTCCCCTGAGGGTGCGAGGTGGGGGTAGGGAGGAGCACCCAAGGTCCTTGAGGTTGTCTGGGGCTTCCTATAGCTCACAAGCTAGTGGGGCAGAGGTGGGACCAGTTCACTGGAATTCCTGACGCTGTCCGAGGCACAGTTCTGCTCTGACAGTGGGAGAGGGTGGAGGGGAGGGCATGGAGTGTACTCTAGGCCCCTATATCTGTCCGGGTCTTTGCCTGGTCCCATGTCCAGCACTGTTTATTAAAGAGGCTATCTTTCTTCCAGTGAATATGTTTGGCCTCTTTGTCAAAGATAAAGTGGCTGAGTGTGTTTGTAGCTGTGTCTACATCTTCTAATCTGTTCCATTGATCTTCAGGTCTGTTTTTTTGCCAGTACCATACTGATTTTATCACAATAGCTTTGTAGTATAATTTCAAGTGAGGAATTGTGATCCCTCCTGTCTGGCCTTTGTTACCCAGGACTGCTTATGCTATTCTAGGCCTCTTCTGGTTCCAGATGAATTTTAGGAATGTTTTCTCTAGATCTGTGAGGTATACTAATGGTATTTCAATTGGGATTGCACTGAACCTGTACAAAAATTTGGGGAGTATGGCCATTTTCACAATGTTGTTTCTTCCCATCCATAAGCAAGGAATATCTTTCCATTTTCTGAAGTATTTCATTTTTTTAGATGCTATTGTGAAAGTTCTGGTTTCCCTAATTTCTCTCTCAATTTGTTTGTTGTTTGTGCACAGGAATGCTATGGATTTTTGACTACTGACTTTGTATCCAGCTACACTACTGAATTTGTTTATTAAGTTTATAAGCCTTTTCAGAGAGTTTTGGGAGTCTTCTATGTAGTGTGTCATGTCATCTGCAAAAAATAATTTTACTTCTTCCTTTCCTATCCTTATTCTTTTTATTTCTCTCTCTTGTATAATTGTTGCGTTGGTTACTTCACTCTAGTTGCTGAGACAAAATACCCAACACCCAAAATGAAGAAAGGAAAGGTTAATTTAGCTTACAGTTTGTGGAGGTTTCAGTCCATACTTGGCTGGTACTGAGGCAGAGTGGCACACGGCAGAGGGCAAACGTTCATGGCAGCAAACAGCCAGCAAAAGGAAGGAACAGCTGGAAGCAGCCTCTTTTCTTCCCTTACATTGTAAACAGCCTACCCCCACCCAGGGGGTGTGTAGCTCCCACACAATCTCCAGGCCCTCCTCTTCCACAGGCTCAGGATGTGTACAAAGTAAGCACTCTGGCTTCCTGCTGAGTCATTCAGCCAAACCTCTAGACTCCCCAAGTTGACATAATGTATCAACCATAACAAATGTTCTAGCTAATATTTGCTGAACTGTATTGAATAGGAGTGGTAACAGTGGACATCCTTGTCTTGCTCCTGATTTTAAAGGGAAAGCTTTCAACTTTGACCATTTAGAATGATGTTAGCCATTGGTATGTCATACATGGTTTTTATCAGATTGAGGTAAAGACCTTTTATTTCTATTTTCTGTTCAGTTTTTATCATGAATAAATAAAAATAAATAAACTGTTGGACTTTATCAAAGGCTTTTCCTGCAACAATTGAGATGATCATGTGATTTTTGTCTTTGGGTCTATTGATATGGTGTATTACATTAATTTGTAAATATTGAACCATCCTTGCATTGGTGGAATGAATCCCACTTGGTCATGGTGTATAATCTTCTTGATGATTTATTGTATTCCATTTACTAGTATTTTATTGAGAATTTTTGCATCTATATTTATTAGGGAGATTGGCCTGTAGTTCTCTTTTTTGGTTAGGTCTTTCTCTGGTTTTGGTATGAGGATAAATCTTGCCTCCAGGAATGAGTTGGGGAGAATTCCTTGCTTTTCAATTTCCTTAAAGAGTTTGAGAAGTATTGGCATTAAATCTTCCTTAAATTTCTTGTAGAATTCAGCTGTGAGTCCATCAGGACCTGGGCTTTTCTTCATTGGCAAGTTCTTTTATTACATTTTCAATTTCGCTTGCTGATATAAGGTCATTCAGCATATTTATAGTCACTATCTCTGTGCATAAATTCTGGCCATGAGCAGCCATGTTCTGTGATGAGGTCTGTGCACTTATAGAGCAGGGGTGAGGGTGGATTTCTGAGGCCCGTGACTGTCCATTTTCAGCTCTGCTTCTGTTGGAGTGAGGATGGTGATGGGAGTGACCGTTGAGGCCCCAGAAGGTGTCCAGGGCTCCCCCTGCCTCGTACGCTGGTTAGGCAGGCACGGGGTAGCTCAGTGAGTTTCCTGAAGATGTGAAGGGTTCAGCCCATCACCCCCAGGGATGCAGGCAGTGCAAGGAGCGGCCACTGAGGCCTCAGAAGGTGTCTGGTGCTCTGCCTGCCTCACATGCTGGTCAGAAAGGCACAGAGGTGGCTTCCTGGGGTTCCTGACTATGTCCAGGGTTCAGCCCAGCTCCACAGGGATCAGGTTTCCAAATTGTTAACCCAAGCAGCTACTGGTTTCTCTGACTTTCTGGCCTGGAGATGTCCACTGTGGGACTATGCAGTCTCTGGACATGTGAGCCAAGCTAGTAAATCCATTTCTATGATTACATATCTGTATTTTATTGGTTCTGTTCCTCTAGGAAACCCTGACTAATACATATGGTTTGAACGTGTCCCTCAAAAACCACACGCTGGAAACTTAATGCCTAATGTAATAGTACTGGAAGGTGGAGCCCACTGACAGGTTTTTAAGTCACGAGGGCTCTACTTTTGATGACTGGATTAATGCCAGTTGCACAGGGGCTTGAGGCTACAAGTTTGACCTTTTGCTCTCTCTTTTATGTTTTGCCTCTATCATTTGATGATGCAGCCGTATGTTTCTTAAGAGGACCATGTCTATGTGCCATGTCTTCTCAGCCTGAGAACTATGACAAGTAAAATCATTCTTTATAAATAACCCAGATGTGTTGTTTCGTTATAGCAACAAAGAACAGGCTAAGTCAGGCATATTCATGGGACAAGCTACTGTTCCTTCTGCTTCCATTAGCCTGAAGGCACTAGTTATACTCTCCATCATCTGACTCTTCTATCACCGCTCTATATTTCCTTGACCCTCAACTGGGCCTTCTGCAGACCCAGACTGCACATTTAGTGAGGTGACCTAGACTTTTACTGAGGAGTCTGAACACCTCTAGTATCCACGTCCTCATCAGGGGATAGTTGCTATAATGGCCAGTTCATAGTCTATATGCACCAAGAAGGACTCAAATGTCTCTTGAATTCCAGAGATACTTCTTGCTCCCTCTGTATAAAAATATGCCCACCACCTTGTGATAACAAGAATCAGTGATCCCTGCCAGGATAAGAATGCCCTTCTTTGAATTGCTGGACTACTAGCCCCAATAAGGTTAGAATGACCAAGTAACAAACATCAATTTAGATTCAGTAAAATTCTACTGTATTCTTTGATATAAGATCCCCTCTTCCTCCTCTTCTTTTTTGTACTATCCAATTTATTTCAGGATTCAGGATTTTTAGTGTAGCACAAAGAAAAGTTACAGAAACAGGAAGCATAAACTCCTTAAATAGGTCACTAGGAATCATGTTTTTTTTCTTACACCTACATACCGGAGCCATAACATCATACAATGCTTTGATGCATAAACTGCATTTGAAGACCAGAGCCTTAACCCTGTGGTTATTGCCCCCAGCTGGCATCTTAGCTGAGCCATCATGGGGCTTTAGAGTACCAGTCTTAATAAGCAATTGATAAGCGTTAGCTATTGTATTTGCTGGTGTTGAGTACTCTCCTTTGGAATCTATACAGAGACTATAAAAATGCATGTGGGACTTCACAGAATGGATAAGTTACCTCTCAGGTAAGATAACTCTTGGCAGTTTTCAAATCCAATTGAGTTGAAGGTTTCATACTGTATTTACTTTCCTACCATCTTCCCACCACAAGACCTTGTGGTCTGTGTCACACATTTTGCTCATATCCCAGGACCTCAATTTTCCTATCCATAAATTATGGATTAAATATATTCATGCATTTTCTTATTAATTAAATAAGGTGGTATATTAGCTTTCTTGTTTTGAAGGCACAATATCCAATATCCACAATTTCAAGGCAAGGAGGTTTAATTTGGCTCACAGTTTTAGGGAGTTAGGTCACTGGTCAGCCAGTGCCAAGGCAGAAACTTCAGGATGAAAGGGCATGGCAGAGCAAAGATGCTCAGTTCACAGCAGCCAAGAAGCACAGCAAAATATTGCCAGAGAAGAAGGGACCAGGGACCATACAGAAACTAAAGTTATGCCTCCATGACCTACCCAGACACACCCAGAAATATGATCCTCTAGTCCCCTGGAACAGCTCCTAAGCCAATCAAATTTACAGAATCAAGCTTAACTATTACAGAAGTTATGTATGTGTGAATGGTATTTAAAGTTACAAATACTGTTTCATATAACTTTATAATAAAAGCAATTCTCAAGCCAGAAACAGTGGCATATCCTCCTAATGGTCCCAGCTATTCATGAGGCTGGGGCAGGAGGATCACTTGAGTTTAGAAATTTGAGCTTATATTGCCTGGGAAACACGGAAAAATATCCTCGCCAAATAAATAAAATAGAAAAATAAAAGCAATTGTCCACCCCGTAAAAGGTAGAAACTTTGAACATATCCTTCAGAGAAATACATCTGTTAAAGCTATTCTCTCCTAGTGAATTAGTCAGTGATCTCCAAAGAAACCAATTGGATATGCATAGATATGTAAGAGGAAATTTATCATGAGAACTGGCTGACACAAGTATAAACACTGAGAAGTCCCACCATATGTTGTTCACAAGCTAGAAAACCAGGCAAGCCAGTAGTATGATTCAGTCCAACACCCAATGTCTCAGATCTTGGAGTTC
This sequence comes from Dinomys branickii, assembly GCA_004027595.1. Lineage (NCBI taxonomy): Eukaryota > Metazoa > Chordata > Mammalia > Rodentia > Dinomyidae > Dinomys > Dinomys branickii. The sequence continues at coordinate 94,569 of PVLD010000653.1, forward strand.
TAAGGCTTAAGGACTAGGAGTTCTTATACCCAAAGGCAGGAGAACATGCATGTTCTATCTCAAGAAAAGAGTAAATTGGCCCTTTCAACTTTTTTGCTGTTGTTCTCTTTGGGCCTTCAGTTGATTGGATGATGCCTACCCATATTGGTGAGAATCATTTTCTTTACTCAGTCTGTTAATTCAAATGCTAACCTCTTCTGGAAGCACCTTCAGAGACTCATCCAGATATAGTGTTTGACCAGTTATCTGGGCATCCCTTAACCCAGTCAAGCTGACAAAATAAACTATCACTAGCCCCTCACTGTCATTCTGGTCCCTGCCTCATTCCACTTGTCTCCCTCTCACCTTCAACTACCTCTGCAGTCTCTGTCAGTTTTGCTGTCCAGGTGTCCATCTGCTCACTGTAGTCACTGATCCTGGCCCTACATTCATATCTGTGTTTGTTGTGATGCCTAGAAACAACCTGTGTCACATTCTGGTGCCAGTTTTTGTTCCCTGAAGCTCCGACTTTGCTCTCTGATTTGAACGTGAATGTCCTGGCTCCCTCCCTGCCTAAACTCTTCTTTTTTGCCCAACTTCCAACACAGGGAATAACTCTGCTGTTATGCATTTTTTGTAAGTACAGATCAAAGATAGGAGACAGAGAGTGTAACTTTGACAGAGAATCTGACTTTTAACTAGTCCATGTGAACCATCGGAGTAATTTTCTAGTTACAGAAAAGAAATTTTCAACTGAAAGAAAGAGGTGTGATCTATAATATTACAGACAATGGTAAGCACAACTGCTAAGATTTTGTTATTCTTCTAAGGCATCTAGAAACATCACACAGAAGAAACTCATAACTCAGTGTAGCTAAAATTTATAATTGCAGTAAGAGCTCACTAACTTGAAGTTAGTTATTTGTTTTTTTTTTTTTTTTTTTGCGGTACTGGGGATCGAACTCAGGACCCTGCGCTTGCTAAGCAAGTGCTTATTCCACTGAGCTATATCCCCAGCCCCAACTTGAAGTTAGTTAAATCATCATGAATCAAGATATCACAGTATCCACTGCAAAAAAGCATGAGACTGTATACTCAGCCTAATACTGTAATATTCATTGAAGGATAGAATAAGAGTCCCAATATATTGTTTTCAGTACTGGGGATCGAACTCAGGACCCTGCGCTTGCTAGGCAAGCGCTTATTCCACTGAGCTATATCCCCAGCCCCATTTTTTTGATCATTATTCACAGTGCATCTCTGGATAAAGAGGTTAACTTTCTGAGGCCTTGGTTTCTTCACTATAGAATGGTTTCTTCACTATGGAATGTGACATATTCATGGTCCCTTCTAGATCTAAAATTCTCTTCAATGCAACAGAACTAAAGTATGCTTTGTGCACCATCAGGGAAACAGATTTCCTTCAGTTTCGCACTCAAATGTCTCCTTATTAGAATGAGGAAAAAATAGTCTTGGCTCTTGATAACTGTATAGGAAATAACATCTCCGTTTCCCATCATTCTCAGCCCTATTATTCTATTTTTATTTTCCCTTCATAACATGCTTATATACTCACCTACTATTCACTTATTCTACAGCCCCTGCCACAAGGGTCGCAGCGTCTGAGTGGAAATCCTTCTGCTCTATTCCTGCTGCATCCCCAACACCAAGAACAATGCTGCACACGTCATGGTGATTCAGTGCAAAGCCACTGAATTAATATGGCACTTAAATGAGCTATAAAGAGGATAAATTTGAGAAGAATATGTGCCTGATTTAAGAAAGCAAACTGGTGAAGTATTCTTGACCCTGTTTCAGAAGTATTCATCTGCTCTGAAATTAATGTAGTCGGGTACAAACCAGTCCTCTCTTTTCTTTAAACCGATTTCCCTAAAACCACCTCCCAGGAAATGCTTTGCCATCCTGTTCCTGATTATTCTTCATCTTAAAGGTAAACCAACTGTATACACTTACTGTAATGATTAAAATTCAGTTTTGTTTGTTCAAGCTGACTTCTCTAGTTACAGAATTCTAAACCAAAGAGTTTGGTGTCAGATAGTTTGTCACCCGCCATGCTTCTGCACCACTGAAGGACATGTTTTAGGACACAGGGTTAAGTGCTTCTGTTGTATACTGAGACTTCCCAGGATTCAATCCTGGCTTTACTGTTGATCAGCTGTGTGATTTGGAACAAGTTACCTAGCCTCTCTGCGTGCATTTTTTCATCTATAAAAAGGGGATGGTAATTATTCCAGTTCTTCTCCTATTTGTCCTTACTGTCCTCTACCCTCTTGCTGTATGGGAAGCTGACTTTCAGCCCTCAACCCCTTGACTCCCTGGGGTTAGAACAAAGGAAGGCTCTGGCAAGAAATCCACAAACAGTAGGAAAGAGGTTGGAGTGCACATTTTCTGGCCCCTCCCTCCTTAGCAGGATGTTGGCAGTGCCTGTCTTCCCTTTACCTGTGGCCAAAATACCAAACAAGTAGCCTCTCTGTCAGGACTAAAGGCTATACCAGGCTGAGGTGACTCTGCCCTCTCCTCTTGCCCCATCAGGCCTGAGATGCTAACAATTTCCTGTTTCTGCTAGTGCCAGATACATCATATTCCTTGAAGATTTCCTTAATCTATCCACATTTATGAAAGGACTCTCCTCATCAAAATCACTTCAGTTAGGGCCTAGGATGTAGCTCAGCGGCACAGCGCCTGCCTGGCAAGTGTAAGGCCCTGAGTTCCATTCCCAGTGCCAAAAAACAAATCTCTTCAGTTAATCCATTGAGCTGTGCTGCCTGCCCTCCGCCAAATCCTGACCAAAGCAGCATAAGTGGACGGCAGGGACAAAATGGATGAACATATGGAAAGCAAAAAGAATGTTTCCAGAGACACTGGAAGTTTTTAACTCATTTAATTATTTTCTGCATAAGTCAGTGAGGAGAAATTATGCAAAACATCACATGTTAGCATCTGTGAAATGCATTGGTTAGAATTACATACTATTTGCCTATGTGAAAGCCTGGCGTTATATGCAGTCTTTTGCTAAGATCTGGAGCAAGTTAAAGACTTCATTCTGTCTTCCCTATGGTGGGATCAGCTCTCCCGCCACAGCCCCTCATTCCCTGAAAACGCAGTCAGGCTGCACGTTCAACACCATGCCCCGCTTGATCAGGAGCTGCTCTCCACTGCGCAGCTGACCACATTTGCTGTGATGCTAAAGCCACCCAAAACATGTGACTGAAAGCCTTACCACGAACACCTCAGCCTCAAAGTGGCAGCCCCCTGCCTCATTTGTCCCTGGTTCCAGCTTCCAAACATTGTAGTTTCAAGGAACATTAGCAGAGCAGTCACATCCAGTGGGCCTGGGCTCCCACCATAGAGGCAAGTGGCTCTGGAGCTAGGATCAGACTGTGTTGGGGCGTCTCATTGTTAGGTATCCCAGGAACACTTCTCTGAAGCAGCAACGCCATGCTGGCATTGTCAGCTCCTTTGTCTGGTGACGGCTTTTCTTATCCTTTTCCCCATGTAGAGGAACTGTCCCTACCTCCTCCCATAGTTCCTGTGTCCTGTGTGGCATTTTGCTTTTACCTCTGAGGCAGCCTGGGGAAAGCGATGCCTGGAAGAGAGTTTGATGGAAGAAAGACAAACCAATATTGGATTAATAAGGTAAAAAAAACTTCCTGAGACTCCTGTGAATGCCGTGAGAATGCTAAAACCTGATATATCCCAAAGGACAAGTACGACCCTTCTAAACAATAGACACGCACATGTTAATAAGGTGGGGGTCTAAGGCCAAATGCATGGTGCTCAGCTATGCCCAGCGGGGGGCCCTTCTTGTTTCAAACACTGTAGTTACTTCTCAAAATTCATTATCATTCATGAAGAAAGGAGCCTTATAAAAGTATTTTCACTCTACACCAGGTTCACTTTGTTTTTCAAATCACTGATGAAATCATGTAACTGACCATCTCTTTTGGTATCAAACATGGATTCAGCACCATCCATGTAAAGGAAAATGAGATTTTTAAAAGACGGCATCTGGTGTTAAAACTGTATTTTTAAATTAACAAACACCTGCCAAAGACCACGTATGAATGAAGAACCGTGCCAAGGTCTCTTTGAACCTATGAGTCCCGCTTTGCAGCTCTGGGGTGAGCTGATTAACATGTGACAGGATTGGAACTGACCTTGCCATGAACTGTTCAGTCAGACCTGTGGTATCTGAGTCTTGGGGAAAAATTAGTTTCATATTTCATCACAGAACTGTGACTTGGATTTGTAAAGTGAATCATACAAATTCAATTAGACAAACAGGCAGTTAAAATTCTCCAGTTTGGATTTCAACGTCCAGGAACACCATAGCAAGTCCAAGTTTGGTATAACTTGCAGGATGACGCTTTACTTTTTCAGGATCCCAGATCCACAAAGTTGAAAATGCAAAGGAGCACGCAGCACTGTGACCTCCCCGGGATAGCCGTATACACCCATGAGGGGTGCTTTGACCTTGAGGGAGGATGAAGGAGTGAAAACAACACAGATCTGGCCATTTAAGGAAGAAATGACTCTGTCAGACATCAGAGAAGGCAGAACTGCTTCCCACATATGCTGTGGTGGCCTAATAGTATGTGCACCCTGTAGAAATGCTTCTTGCTTATTCCACAAGGAGAGATGCCTCCAAATGAACCAGACACACACACACACACACACACACACACACACACACACACACACAACTAGCCATAAAGACATCATTAGTTAGCACATGCTTCTTTCTCAGACGAGGCAGGAGGGGTTCTTTTTCCTTCTGTGAGTCTTACATGTTTCTCTGAAATTAACAGGGGTAAATGGAGAATTTAGAAGCCTTGCTTCTCTAGCAAGGGGTAGATTTTACTTGGTAAAACTGTACCATTAAGTCAAGGTGCTTTCTCACATATTAACAGACATACATAAACACAGAGCCAGTGCACCCATCACCAGTTAATACCATCACTAAGATATAATGAAGAAAGAGAATCAGGGCCCATGTGGTGGCAGGAGGTGGGGAGCTGATAGAGAAGTAGCTCTCTGTTTGCATAATTACTTCTAAACATAACACAGCTAATATTCATGTCTGTTATTTATAAATTCTCCTGGGTTCCCATTTGGCTTTAGTCAATTCAAAGTCAGTGCTTGGTACAGAGTTGGTCTCAGTATGAGTTTAGGTTGAACAAATGAAACTGAGGTTCCCATCAGCAAAGCTGAAGCCAGTATGTAACATCTTTCCCCTTACATTGTCTTCAATGTTCTAATACAAGTGGATAAAAATGTTTCTGGAGCAGAAATAGACGGAGTGTGATATATCCTGGCTCTCAAACGCTCCCAAGTTCTCTCCCTATACTACAGGCAGGGGAAATGCCTGAGCAAGCTCATGCTGTTGCATAGCATATGTAATTTGGGGAGTAGATACTGAGAAACAGAAAAGAACCCAAATCCAAGTATAAATCATGGAACAATAGCCTTGGAAACCCCACAGACAGATAGGGCAGAAAGTTTTCATGAACCAGAGGTCAGGTATGAGTTAAAGCAGCAACAATATCAATGCTGTGATTACCAAGTGATGTTTACTGCAGGAGTACATCATTCTCAGGCTTTGATTGCAGCTTTCTGTAATCTACAGTGGAAGGTGGATGCTTACTTCATATGCTAATGAACTTTCTGATAAGAGAGAGTGCAGTACATAGTTACTGACTGGGTGTTAATGAGTGGGCAGGTCTGTAAGAATCTAAGTGTTTATTATTAAAAATAATGTCATTACGTATTTATTCTTGGCGTAAAGACTAGTTTCCTGCCCTGGGTCAGAAGCAATGGGCACAAGTCTATACTGTCAGTGAGAAGTTGTCCTTGTTCTCCACGTCATCTTAATCTTATTTATTTATTTCACCTTCCTAACTTTATCTAGTTTCCTTCCTAAGAGAGTTAGAGTTACAGTTTATTTTACCTGAGAAATAAGAAGAAAAAAGGATCCACCAACATGTCATCTCTTTCCCGTCTTCTCTTTCCAACCAACTCACAAGTCCTGTGATCTCCATTTTCTTCAGCCTCTCAGTGGCCATCTTCTCTTCACTCCCTCTTGTTTTCTCATGCCTCCTTCCTCGTTTTCTGACCGTGATACCGTACTCAGTATAGGTGTTGTTGGTCAAGCTGAATATAAATGGCATGTGAACATTTACATGTTATATTTTCCTGTAGATTTGGTAATATTGGGGTTTTGTTGTTGTCATTGGGGTTGTTTTATTTTGTTTTGTTTTGTTTGAGACAGTCTCCTTACATTGTTCAGGCTGGCCTTGAACTCACTATGTAGCCCAGGCTGACCTTGAACACATAGCAATCCTCCTGCCTCAGCCTCCTGAGAGCTGATTACAGGTGTGCACCACCATGGCTGGTGATTTGGTAACATTAATGGTAATGTTTCAACATATTTTTGGCAACAACCTTCTTTTTTCTAACATCCTAGGATATATTCCTTGGTCAGTTATATTGCTTCCAAGATTCCTTGAAAAACTAAAACTAGAAATTCCATCCAACCCATCTATCCCCTATCTACACAACTTCCCTAAAGAGTTAAAGGTAGCGTGTTATTATGGACATGCACACTCATGTTTACAGTAGCACAGTTCTTAATGACAAAAAGTCTTGGAAGTGGCCTACATGCCCGTCAATAGATGAATATATAAACAAAATGTTGTATTTATGCACAATATAATTCTACTCTGCCGTAAAGAAATATAAACTTGAGTCATTTGTAGGAAAATGGATGTTTCTTAAGACCATAATGTTAAATGAAATAACTGAGACATACAAATTTCAATATCAAATGCTTTCTCTTATGAGAAACCCAAAATATAAATAAAAAGGAAGATAAAAGATGAATAATAAGAAAAAGGGAGAAAGATTTTTACAGAAGGGAAAAGGACAAAGAGATGGAGGGAAGGGGAGAAAGGAGAGTGTAAGGGGATGAAAACATGAATTAAGATGTGTTGTGTACATGTGCACAACTCCCTATGAAGAATGCAATTATTGTGTGCTGCAAATATGTACTAATAAAAATGAAAACTGAATGAAAATAATTTCTAGCATCAAGATGTTACTCTGAAACCAACTCATCTTTGTCCACTGCACAGCAATTATTACACTGGTAACAGAAACCCTAAGTACAATATAAGTTTAGAAGAAGCGAAGTTGTCATGGTTCTGAAGTTCATAGACGTTACCTATGAGAGCAAATTTGAGTTGACCCTTGAAAGTGTGTAGATTGCTAGTAGGCCAACAAAAGGAAGAAAAATATTTTAGGTAGAAGAAATGATAAGAAACAAAGCAAGGGCTAGAAATGTGTAAAGTGTAGGAGACAGACTAGAAGTAGACTGGTATAAGTGAATCTACAGTGGGATAGCAGAGGTAGATGAAGACAAAAACCATCTGTAAGAGCCATCTTGAAGGCCAAGCCAAAGATTTGACCTTGACCCTTGCTTTGGCCAGAGTAATTTTCATACATGTATAAGAAAATCATTCAAACTACTGTAAGCCAAATAAAGTGAGGTAACTTAAAAACAAGAGGATCTGGATGAATTCAAGGGCAGAATGGGCAGCTGGATCACCCCTAGGCCTGGAAGCAGGAATGAAAACCTCCCCAGTCTTGATCCAACTCCTTGCCATGTACTTTCTTGTCTTGATTTTTTTCTGCAAATCTATTTCATTCTTCCCTCTCCACACAATAGATGTTATGATTTCTTTTAATACATTGTAAAACAATCCACTTCACAACATACTTCTGTATCTCTTCAGCACAAATAATCAGCAGAAGCTGCCAATTCCAAATTTCCATGGAAAAGAAGCTGTTGTCTATTGTGCATATAATACAAGAAATAGTGTTACATGGAGTAAACGTGGCTCCTGGGAAAAGCATCTCTCAGAAGTGAAATGTGCGGCTACAGGCTGGGCAGATGCACTAAGGGATGTCTTTAGTAGTTTTAAGGCCAAATGAATGTTTTTGAAATGGGAGAGGACCACATAATTAAAGTGATCTTTGCAAACTTCAACAAAATGCAGAATGAAATAGAAAGGCAGATCCTGGAGGCAGGAAGAACAAAGAGCAGATATTTAAATCTAAACATTGAAACCTTGAAATGATGTGGCTACGGTCAAACTGACCACTGTTCTGGGGGGGGCTCAATTCGGCAAAAATAACATGTTAGTTAGTCATAGAGGGACATTTTTAAATTCACAACTCAGAGCCAAGCCTCAGCTGTTTGACTTTATTTGCTATTCATATGTTGGTGGTTGATCTCTATTTAAGCAGTGGCTGCCCAGCTTCCTGCTTTGAAGTTAGAATTTGGATAACCTAAATTAATAGGGGGAAACCCATACAATTAGGTAGGTTCCATACAGTCCTATCCTAACTACTACTAGAGCACTATAAATTCTCATTCCCTGAAGCTGGGCAAAATGTGCTTTTTCATCTGTTGCTGGTTAATTTGATTGGCTACGTGAGGTCACAGTTGCTCATCTAAGCATATGCATGGAAGAGTCAGCTTCTCTCTGTCTTTTGACCACAAACCAGTTCTTCCTGAGGCTTCATCCTCAGGTCCAACTCTGGGAGGGTTGAAAGGACAAAATCAAAGTTCTACACTGATGTTTCGGAAAAAATTTAAATGTCACTACTCCTCCAACCTCTTCAGCTTCCTCCTGCTTCTGAGATGATCTGGTGTTCATTTATGAAACTGTTACTCAGGCTGGTCCTCTGTGGTGTTCTAGCCTTCATGGTTAGATACTATAACTCTATTGCTTATCCTCAGACTTGTTCTCATTAGCATAGAGTAATATTGCCATAATATTCTCTCGTATTATGAACTCTGTTAGGATAGAATAGAAATTCTCACTTGAGTAACTTCACCAAAAACATGGTAGGGCCTTATATACCACAAAGTCCAAAGGGGAGGGAGTGTATCCATTTGCTATGGCTGCCATAACCAAATACCACACATCGGGTGGCTTACACAATGGGAATCCATTTCGTCATGGACTGGAGGCTGGAAATCTGAGATCAAAGTGCTGGCAGGTTTGGCTTCTCTTAAGGTCTCTTCCTTGGCTTATAGATGGCTGCCTTGTTTGTGTGCCAGGGTGTCTATATTTCCTAATCTCCCTTTCAGATTAGAAGACTGAGACTGGATTAGAGCCCATTTTATAACTTCATTTGATCTTGATGACCTCTTTAAAGGCTTCATCTACAACTATAAAGTCATTTTAAGGTACTGGGAACTAGGCCTTCAACATACAGATGAGAGTGGGGAGCATATCTGGGTGCTTAACAGGCAGCTCTGCAGTTGGCTATTTCAGAGGTTCAGTGATGCTCATGCCCCAGGTGGTGCCATCTCTCTGCTTGGTCATCCTTGATGGATGGCCAATCCCCATGCTAGCTCTTCTCATTTGTAAAATGATAGTTCCAGGCATCACATCCAGACATGATAAGGCCGAGTAGAATGAGAATCTGTCTCTTCCCCTACGTCTCTCTTTACAACAGGCCCCTTTCAACAGGCCCCAAGAGACTCTTGTCTCTCTGGCCAGAATCTCTAAATGTGTACATGCGCTAGCACCAAAAGGAAAAGCAGGGCATGACTGGCTTAGGCTAACTATAATTCTTCCCCCTGGACTTAGACCAACTTCCAAGGTCTGCCCCAACAGTTTATTCTTTTTCTTCTCTGGTGATTGCTAGTCGAGGATCCACTGTTAAAACCAGTCTTTGCACCGGCAATAAAGGGCCCTATGAAGAACTCTGAGTTTGCCTAAACTGACTCACCAGGAGTAGGCAGTTCCCCGAGCTGTCTGCTCGTCCCTACCCACTGTGCCCTACTCCTAGTTTAGCTGTGCCTTTTGAAAACAACCGGCATCTACTCAACTAGCAATCCACATCTCAGTGGGCAGAATATATAATCACGCTTCCCCTTGATAGCCATTTTGAAAATGTGTATCACTGAGTGCAAAAAGAACTGGATAATAATGTGAATTGCTCCATGTGAATTCATTGCCATATTAAGAAAATAACTTGAAAGCTATTTAGTGTCATACAAATGGTGGGTTCCTGTTAAGACAGTCTTTATATATGCTGACTATGTGTTCTGACTATCATTCAAAAGCTATTCTTATATTGAAGATAATTTATTTAAATTAAAAGTGTTTTCTACTTTCTTGTTGGTGTCATTCTTACATTGCGTGCATCAACAAGAAGAATCACATTCTTCTGTTTCTCCACCAGACCATGCAAGGAGAATTTTAAAATCTAATATGTACAATGAAAAACTCACTATCTCCTCTTAATATTCTGTGAGTTTCTTATTCTTTCACAACTCCATTTATTTATTTGAGCTATAAGTGCTTTGCTTCCAAAACATAAAGGTTATTTTGTTTTACTTTTTGAAAAGCAAACGGCAACGTGTGAACAAATAGCACAGAAAGAAAGCTTTTTTCTGTTATAATTTCTATTCAAATTACCAAATCCTTTGTAAGTATGAGCTTGCTGTGTCTCTAATCACCTATTCATTTTCACTTTTGCCACCCCAGCTCTGCTTGGCTGCATGAATATTACACTAGATTTGATTCTTACTTACAATGTGTGATCAGAAAATGGAGTGAGCATTTAAATTTAAAAATTTAACTTATGACAGTAAAAGACACATTGCCATTAATCCCCTCAAAATACTCCCCCCTTGCTTCATATATATTTATTCCATCATTCTCCCTACTTTCTTAAGCATTTCTGGAAATCATTTTTTGTATCTACAAGGTATGATTAAAAAATACATAGTGAATTCTGCTGTTTAGTGATATTTAATGGAAAAGTAGGTACATAAAAGCCTTATGCTGTATGCTGTGTTACAGCCCAGATCTGACACCATGAGACTTCTGCATCTTCCGCAAAGTCAAAATGACCATAAAGGGTAAAGTTTTTGAGTCAGTTCAGTATATCAAGGCAGCCATAACAATGCAGCTAAAGATATCCATGAAAGAGGACTTCCAGAGCTGCTTCTGAGAGCAACAAGAATTATGGGCTAAATAGGTTCAAAGTTAGGGTGAATTTCTTGGGGGTTATTAATAGCAATGTATCTTTTACTATAACAAATTTTAAACATACCATATTTTCGATCATATCTCATATGTGTGTACTTTTTTTTCAGTCACATAAGCTAATCACAGCTCCAACTTTCTGCTTTGGGAATTTGTCTCTGATAATCATAAAGCAGAAGAATGAGAAGAAACTTCCTCTGAAAAAATTGAGCTAGAATCACAAGAGGCACAAGTCACTGCTCTTGTGGCTGATGAGCCACTTGGCACATGAGGGGAAGTGGCCAGAACTATAGGGAATTTGGGAACTAAGTCATAGGTTTAAGAAATCAAGGTAATTACCCTTGAGAAAAGAACAAATGAAAACCTGGATAACTACCATAAGGCACTGTCATGAAGAACAGAGGACATTAGCAATAATAGCAGCTAAATTCTATTGAGCATTTACTCAGACGAAGGATCCAAGGAGGCAAATTGTCTTAATCATGAAAAGCACAGGCACCAAAGCAGGAAGGGACACTCTGCTAAGTTACTTCTCTCTCTGACCCAAATGCAAGCCAGCCCTTGTCTGTCAATAAGGTCCCAAAGAAGCCTTCTCATTTGAAGTGACATGTGGCCTACATGATTTCTAATATTCCTATTTCATGTGTGTCTATGATCTCTTAACAGTCAGGAAAGCTTTTTGATTCATAACAGTTTCTTAGATAACACTTAATCTAATCTCCTTAACAGCATAGAAATACCCTCTACAGCATCTCTGAATATTCTACCTCCTAGATTAATATTTCTGAAAAAAAAAGACTTCTCTTATTCACTCATTCAGTCTACCTAAATTTAGTGAACTTCTAGGTTGTCTGTATTCAGGGAAGACTTCTGGAAGAAAACAAGGGTTTAAATGAATTCAGCCCACCAAATATTCCAAGTGGACAAAAAAATAAGGTATTCTATAGAGGTAGCAGAATGACCAAGGAGTTCAGTGGAGCAAACACTGAGGTACAGTTGGATCTTGATGACCCATGTCACTGTGCTAAAAGATTTGCAGATCATCTTGTAAGGAATGGGAAGCTATGGTCAAAACTGCATTATTAATAATGCTCACTTGAATCCACTACACTGTCTTCTTTGCCCAACCCATCTGGTCAGATGCCCTTTCCTGTTCCCTTCTAGTCTGCCCATGGCCAATCAGACAACTGGAAAAGAGATGATCTGTGGTCCATCAGATACATAACCCTTTCTCCTCCAGCCCAGATGCCATAGACAATATGTTCCATGTTAAACCTTGACAAAGTTGGATTTCATGAACAATCTCCTTGACTTTCCTTCTGGCCCCTAATGTATTATTTCACTGAAAACTAACCGTGACTTCATCTTAAGAGGTAGGCTGGAAATGAAGACACATGAAGAACATGTCTTAGTGACATGTGTTATAGTGTTGCAAATAGTTTGAATTGAAATTTGGTAATTTAATGATCCAGGTAATCATATAACTGATAATTGCAAAACAAATTGAAAAACACCCCAGCAAAGATTCTTACCCTGGCGTAAACGAAGATATCAATAGGTAAAGCAACAACCACTGTTGAGCCCATGTCACCTTGTCTGTAGATCAGTTTTGATTGTACTATTTTTTATGCTAATTTGTGTCTGTGTGTTAATATGTTTTTGTGCTTCTGTTTTTCTAAAAAAAAAAAAAAAAGACATACCAGTATGCATATTAAAATTTGTTAGGAACCTGCTGCTGAGAAATAAGACTGGCAGCTAATATGAATTTTCAAAGTGGATTTAAAAATTAGTTCTGGAATGAAGTTGTATTATTTTAAATTTTCTTTACCATAGAATTTCCCAAATATATGCTAAAATAGAAAGAATAACACAAAGAACCCTCCTAGTCATAGTTCCAACAATTACCAATTCATAGCCATTCTCATTACTTCTGTATTGTTTCATCTTCCTCCTCACATTATTTGAAGTCATAGCAGTCATCAAATCATTTCAGCCATGAACATTTCATATATATCCAAAAAAATACAAGGACTCCTAAAACCTTTAGTATCATTATTATGTAAAAACTACAATTGAGTTGAGTTCTTGATATCCATTATCCAGTCAGTTTTCAAAGCTTCGGTTATCTCATGAATAGGTTTTCTTTGTTTAGTCAATTAATCCACACATTATGCTTGATTGCAGAGAGACTTTTCCCCTAAGTTTTAAATTTGAAATAATTATACACTCACAAAAACTTGCAAATAATACTAGAAAGTTCCTGCCTAGCTATCACCCGTCTTTTCTCAATGATGACATTGTAACTGGAGTGTGTTAATACCTATCATTTTGTTTTGAACTCTGTATCATTTTTATAGTTTTTGGGTTGTTTTGTTTTTGACTATGTTGTTATTTTGTTATTATTTTATTCTCTTTAAAATAAAAAATAAAACTAATTAATATGCTACAACCCAAAAAAAAAAAAAAAGGCTAGGTCAGGACGATTCATTGGTTATTTCACTTCTAATTTCTAGATTGCAAGACAATTTTAATAAAGGGTGTGCTGGGCAATTACTGAGTCAGCTGCACACTTGAGTTACTACCTTTTCAACAACATCTACAGTATAGTGGAGAGGTGAATCACATTTTATTATAGAGCATTTATGTCTGATAGAGCTTTAATCCATCCTACTGTGGAAATGTTAAGCACAAAAAACATTGTGAGGAATCCACAGTACAGGAAAAATGATAGAAAGAACCTCTTCTTTCTACAAATACCATTACACCCTCAAAAATATCCTTAACATATATATGGATGTTTTAAAAAGCAAAGATGATTTTAAAAATATGAAATACATCATCAGTCTGATTTAGTGGAATATAGTGAAGCATTTTTCTTCCTTCAAACTAGCAGATGTGTTGCTTAAATCTTGTGTTAGATCTGTCAGTTGTGAACCAATGCATAAAAATAGCATTGCATTCTAGAGTTGGGACTGAGCCAATTGAGAAAATAAGGAAATGACTCACAGGATTGTCTGAGATACTCTACATTTTAGAATTTATGTTATTCCCCCACATACACTCATTCCAGAATGGACTTGAACAAGACCTCTAAAAAGCATAAAATGGCCCCTTAACATGGAGCCATATATATATATATATATATATATATATATATATATATTTTTTTTTTTTTTTTCCCCCCAGAGAGTATCATAAAGAGTGTAACACTCCAGTGATAAAAACTCATAACCAGAGTGGATTTGCCCCATGAAAACCACATCGTATAACCTCATTGTGCCAGAAGGCTTTCCCAAGGCCCCTGCAAATTCTTTTTACTCCAAAAGTGAAAGAGGCTCTTAGGATGATAATTTGAGTGTTACATCTCCCGACTTTTGGACCCTGAGTAGTTAGGCTATAAATACTAAGTTTCCCTTAGATAAGAAGGGTGAGTTCCAGCTCAAAACATCTGTAAGTAGCAGAAGCAGTGGCAGAGAGAAAAACTTGAAGTGATAATAAGGATTCAAAACACCAAATCTTGAACCTACATGTCTTTGGTGTGTTCTACAGAGATCATAAAGCTGTTCTTTGAGCAGAGTTTTTGCTGTTGTTGTTTTCTAAGAGTTCAGGTTCCTGTTTCAGAGAGGCAGTGATCTGGAATAAATTGCAAGTGAAGACTGGGCGGTTGCCTTTTTATGCACTAGAAGAAAAGATTTTCTTTATCCTAATTATGAAGCAAACCTACATTAAATGTGATAGGCATGAAGGGAAACTGGACTATTGGGAGAAAAATGAAAGTAAATATGATGGGTGGGGAAAACGGGAAGAAAAGCTAAGCAAAAATTACAAATAGGAAAGGAAACGTGTTGGAGTTGTTACAAAGGAGACTAAGGAGATGTGAGTACTCTCTTCAAGCAAAATACGTAGGCAAGGCACTTGGAAAGAAAACACTAGTGTGTGGAAGGGACAGACAAGAGGGACCAGGCCAGGGACAAGAAAATAATGTATACTATTATTACTGATAAACGGTTCACTCATACTTAATGCATTTTTAAAAGAATGAGCCTTTGTACCCTGGGAATGCTAAAACTGCCCACTGTAGAGATTATATAATCCACTGCATTTTTGCGTAGGAAAATAAACAAACCACTGACCCAAAACACTCCTCATTGAAAATGCCTGCTGCCCTACTTGTGAGTAATGGTTATTTCTGACATTAGAATGTGTTTCTGGAGTATCATCTTTGACTTGCAAGGAAGAGGCGTCTGCACAGGATTTTGTACAAAACATATCCACTTACCACAAAGCTTCTGTGTGATCTATAACCATTTGTCAGAATTCTGATCATGTTCTACATGTATCACCTCTGTAGTTCAATAACAAGTTATTTGCTAATTAAAATAAATAAATGTGAAGGCTCTTGTGATAGACGGAGCCTGTCAGTTCCAGCTGTACTTCTGGTAGGCGTAATTTCTTCCAGAATCCTAGACACCATCTACTTAATGGAGTAGGAATTACATGTGGAATTCCCTTTTTAATGTAGGGGAATTACATATGGATTCTCCAAAGAGTAGTGTAGTACACAAATGGATTTGGGGATTATGAGGCTCAGTGCAAACATGGAAGAGATTTGAGCTGAAATTTTCATGTGTAAAAGAAGCTAAAGGTGAAGGGGCCCCCTTTTGAATGGCCATGGTGTACAGACTCTGCTTCTCTATGTGACAAAAAGAAAAACATATAAGGGTAACTGGAGTGGAAGCAGAATAAGGAAACTAAACAAGTCAATAATGACGCCTGGGGCTGGGGATATAGCTCAGTGGAATAAGCGCCTGCCTAGCAAGCGCAGGGTCCTGAGTTCGATCCCCAGTACCACCAAAAAAATAAAAAATAAAAAAAAATAAAGACGCTTGACTGAATAAGACGCAAAAGAGAAGTTGTGTTCAGCTTTTCAAATTATAGGACACAGCTTTAATGTAATTTTTATAAAACCCGATTCAGCATTATGTGACCATGCTGTCACATATGACTATAAATTGGAATTACAGGCAAATTGAATGCTTGGACAACCTCTTGGCAGTAATATCTTCGGGATGTTCTTTTCCCCCACACTTTTTGCCTAGACTACAAATCATAAAAGCTACCAACATTGACATCCCTATCCGACTGACCCTTTGCAACTCCACAAATACCATGGAGTTAGGAAAGAGCCTCTGTTAGGTGTGAATCATTCCTACTGCCACCCACCCACAAAACTGGATCTTCACAGAGCTTTAAGGACGCTGCCCCAACTCTCGAATTCTGTTGACACAATTGGAGATTGGTACAAGAGATCTGTGAGGCAAATGGACAAGCATCCTCAACATGCTCACACCATTTTCTCAAAATATACTTCTGGAAAATTATTCTGAAGTAGTAATCAGGATGTTTGCAAAAATTTAGCTCCAAGTCTGTGTATCATAGGACTCTTCCAATAGTAAAAAATGAAGATCTACCTAATTATCAAGCCATACAGGTTAGTTCAATAGTATAAATTCTATCACAATCAGGTGGTGGATTTAAAGTGGTATAGAAATAGAGTATGTCATGACATAGGATAATGCTCTCAAAACACTAAATGAAGCTAGGCATAGTGGTATATACGTGTACTCTCAGCATTGTGGGAGGCTGAGGCAGGAAGGCTGCAAGTTAGAGCCCAGCCTGGGCAACTTAGCAAGTCTCTGTCTCAAAATTTAAAAAAATAAAAAGAGCTGGGGGTGTAACTCAGAGTGAAGAGCCTGGATTCAGTCTCCAGCACCGCATCACACACACACACACACACACACACACACACACAATAAAGTGAAATGAACCTAAACAAAAGGAAAAACTCTGTTATGCCACATAGAGTATAATCTCATTTTGTTTTCTGTAGGGTATACATATGTATGCATGTGCATTAAAATAGAAATAAAAATCATCCCTGAGGAGTGGGACTTTAGGTGATTTTAAATTATTTTCTGTTCCTCAATAATGGCATAGTACTCAATTACTCCATTAACACGTCTTCATAAGTAAAAAGCAATTAAAATTTTTAAATAAAACATTTTTTCAAATAAAATACTAAAAATAAATCCAAACATGGGCTCTTGATTGTTGCATGTGGAGCCTATCTGTGGCAGAACTCTGTTAAGTAGATTAAGTAGCTTTTGCGGAAAGGCTCCTGTCAGGGTTCGGATCCAGAGTGCTCCCCAAAGCCTTGTGCCTTTGGAATGTGATTGGATTGTGAGTCATGACCGCTGACTTGCTGTTAGGGGATGGGGTCGGATCTGGAAGGATGAGTCACTGCAGGTGTGAGCCAGAAGGGTTTTTCTCCCTCTCCAGATCCTCCTCTCTCTCTCTTTCTGCTTCCTGGCCATCATGAAGTGAGAAGTTCTCCTCCAAGGCAGGCTCTAGCTCACTGGCTCCAATTAAAAACTATCCCCTCTGCCGCTGAGTGGACAGTGCCGTTTTTGCCATAGACTGAGGTTTGTGTGGGTCTCATCACGGGCCTTCAAGTCCTCTCATTCCTGAGCTCATGTTATTTGTGGATGTCAACCTGTCTCCAAGCTTTTGAGAGAGAACTAGAATCTGGCAGAATTCTGACTTTTCCAGATCCCTGCTTCTGCAGTTAATATTCTAGCCCCTGAAGCTGATATTCCAAGGCACCAAGGACTAGCTGCATGATTTGAAGGGTGTAGAGAAAAATTAAATGGAGATTTCTCCTTCACATTGAGAATTTCAAGATGTCAAAAGTAGAGCATTAGCCAAGCACAAACCTTTCTGAGCACAGTGCCATTTATGATGGCAGAAGATACAACCCCATGTGTTAACCTAGTCTCTAGTCCTCAAAGTTGATTCAACTGTAAGGTGTAGGCAAGGAAATTGTTCTGGACCCTGAGAGACTGTCCATCATTCCAAACTCAAAAACTGCCACAGCAAAAGGAACTTCATTTAGAGGTCTTAGGAATTGCAATTTGGAAAATGCAGACTTGGATAGCTATAAATCAGTGTTCCAAAGAAGGAACAGAGGTGGGAGCTAATATTAAGTAAACAGTGTTATTTATTACAAGGCAGTAAAAAATTCTTTTGTTAAGAACAGGTGTTGTGAGACAGAGGCTATATGACTCATAGAAGGTAAGGAAAGGAATGTATATTCTTAGTAAAAAATGCTCTAGAACAAGGATCCTATAACTTCAATCTCAGACACAATGTAATTATCTGTTTTAGAGGCCACAGTTGACAGGTATAGGCACAAAAGTTCATAATTCCGAGCAGCAGCTGGAGTTGTGCATAAGCCCTGCTTTCTAATAGCTGCCTAACTCCGTTATGAAAAGCTTTTCAATATTGTTTCTGTCATGTTTTGTTTTTTCACAAGAGGAAGTCAAAATAGGGCCAGGGAAAAGATTAGGCTGACAAAACTTACCTTCTATCATCCCACTGGCAAATTCTGTATTTTGATGTTGCAGTAATGATTGCACTGTTCCATAGTGCCTCTGTGACCACTTACAGGGTAAGCGATGACTGCTGACTAATCGAGGCAGGAAAAAGGAAAATTTCACACCTATCACATTGCTGTCCTTTTTTCTTTCTACATACCCAATTGTGAGTTTCAGAGACCTTTGAACTAAAAGAAATGAGTCTCTCATTGTTTAGCAGCTTGTCATCCAAGGAGAGATTGTCTCCACCAAATTCATAAGACAAATTAGAAATTTGCTACCAGGAGTTTTAGTGGTGCATAGGGCTCAAAAGTGGTAATGTGACAAGCACTTTCTCTTCCTTCATTTTAAACATTTCAGAAGACTCTACAGAAAGGATCTCATGGTGATGTACCAACAGGCAGCAGCAGAAAGCGGCAGAACCCACGGCACATTCGAGCTCTTTGTTACTAGTGCTCTGGCTACTGATACCAGGCTATTCCGTGTCTCTGTCTCCTCTATCAGAATCAAAGATAATAACACTCATGGGTTGCTGGGAGAATAAAATAAAATAGCATAGCTAAAGAGCTCTGTAAACTGTTTTTTAAAAATCCTGTAAACACATCAAAAGTATTTGTGAATTATTGCCCTCAGTACTGGCCACTGGCCTATGCAACAAAGGGAAATGACCAGGCAGTAAATATATATCCCGGTTCTTTTAGAAGGAAATAGCTTTCTTTCCTGTGTCCACGTTTGCAATGTACATCAGAACAAAATGTTTCTTTGCAAAGGAAACTATCATCCCTTATTCAGCCAGTTACGTGGTTGGCTTTTGTTCTGTGATTTGAACACGTCTAATAATCCCTCCTCACTAAGAATTAGTACCAGGAACTATAAATAAGGAAAAAATATTGCCAGCCTTTATGTCAAGTAATGTTGGATATTTCAAATTTATTGTAGGAGGAAACTCTGGACATGGCCTTGAAATGTAATATATTTTATTTCATTTTCACTAATACTTTTCACAAATGTACCAAATGCTATGCACCAATCATCCCTTGGTAATTTAGATTGCTCATAGGTAGTATTAGAAGATGAGGGTTTGTACTATTGTCAACATTTTGAAACCTAGAGGGCAACACCCAAATCTCTCTATAATGAGGCTACATAGCTGAACTAAAACATGAAAACTCAGCACTGCTTTTGACTAGAATCAAATGAACTCATTAAAGTGCCAGTTGTCTAAGGGAGATCAATAACCGGTCATGCACTCTCAAGTCAAGGGAATCTACTCAGAAGAAAAGGAAGAAGAGTTTTATAAAGAAAACCTCAGAAGTCACTGCTCTAAATGAAAATAACTCCTCAGCAGCTTGTTGAAGGTATAGCTATGCTCATAACTAGGTTTAATCAGCCTCTTTAGTGGTCATGTTTTGAAGGATTATTCAGTTTCATTAAGGGAACCACATGTGACAGCAATAAAGAAGGATTTTCATCTCCAAAGACCTGAGAGTGGCCAAGTGGGACACAGTATGAGGATCTGACCTCATTGAATTGGGTTCCTTCTCTGAAAAACAAGGGTTATTTCTTCTTTGGAGTCGCCACAAGCTCTGGACATTAAAGGAGATCAGCAATTCAAATGTGTTTTGTAAAGTATAAATATAAAGTATAAAGAACAGATGAGGAAAGAAAGAGTCTCACATTTGGTGAATGTGTAGCATCACAGGAAGGATACTTGGTACAGCGTGTATATGCTGTGAACATTTCATAAGACATGTACAGAAATTAACTGGTCCCACTGGGTGTGGTGGCGCACACTTACAGTCCCAGCACTCAGGAGGTAGAGGCAGGAGGATCCCCATCAGTTCAAGCCCAGCCTGGGTCACGTAGTGAGTTCAAGGTCAGCCTAAACGACAAAGCACGACCCTGTCTCAAAACCAGAAAAAGAAAAACAAGAAACAAAGAAATTAACTGGCCTATTCAAATCTCCATTAAAAACATACTTTCTGCCTGGAAAAAAGAAAAAAAAGCAGCAGCACATGAGTACAAGAAATGTTATAGTCCTCAAGGTGAGCAGTTATTCTAGAACTCAGTGTTCTCAGTAGTAAATATCAGAGTGGGACATATTTGGGAATTCCAAGTTTATGTAATATCCTGTTTTAAGAAGTAAAAGAGATGCCAGAGAAAGAGTATTAACTTCAGCCACACGTGGAGTCAGTTATTTTTTAAAAAATTGTGAAAAGAAATGTAAAATATCTACTGTTGTTTGTGAGTTGGCTGAACAGTGACGTATGGAGGCCGTGGTGGACTTGCAGGAAGGTGACCATCCATCGCAGTATAATTTCCCATTATTTCATAGTTATCATTTGACACTTGGGAATCCTCATGCTGTGTTTCTTGTTCAGAACACATTCCTCCCAAGAATTCTGGTACAGATTTAGAGGGAATTTTTACACAGTGGCGTTGGAAACAGGAGGACTTCCCAAAAGGCATGGAATCAGAGTTGGATCTTAAAAGTGAGGGAGCAAGATCTTAAATCCTGAAAGACAAGATGTCAAATAATTTAAGGGGTTCCACTAGTCAACAGATGTTTATTAACTACACTCCATGTGCCTTACTATAAGCACAGCACTGACTACAAGGTCCCTATCCTCACAACCTCACCTTCTATTAGGGAGATGGAACAATAAGCCAGGGTTGGTGGGGGAACTAATCCAGCGCAGAGAAAAGAACTGCAATTGGTAAAAAGTGCGATGAAAGAAGGATCAAAGCATAAGGCAGAGAGGGAGCAGAGGAGCAGGTTTGCCATTTCAGGTCTGGGAAGGGCTCTCTGAGGAAGCCTTGTTGGAGCCAAGAACTGAAGATGAGAAGAGTAAAGTGCCAGGAAAATACTGCTCCGGACAGAGGCAGAAGCAAATACCAAGGCACAGAGGAGAGAGAGGACTTGGCATGCACAGGGAAGACAGAGGGGACAATGCTCGCTGGAGTCCCCTGAACAAGGAAGAAGTTGGTGGGAGAAGAGGTTGAAGGAGCCGCCAGTGGCCAGATCTCCACTGGCCAGTGTGTTGCGGGCTGAGGTGAGGAGTTTGGGTTTCATTTTTGAGCGAAACTGAGCCATTGAAAGGTCTGAAGGAATAAATTGGTGTATAATATTCAAGTTAGTTGGCTTTGAGGATGAGCCTGGAGGTGAAGCAGATGCTGTTTGGGAGGTTCTTACAGTAGCTAGAGCAAGACTGGAAATGGAGGAGGGGATTTCTTAGGAGCAGCCACACAGCCATGGAATCTGTTCAACACCAAAGCACTTAGTGTATCTGAATTTACATGCTTGCCTTCTCCAGCGGATGGCTGGCTACTGATCCAAAGTCTCTACTGTAGAATACCCAGTTTTTTCCTGACAGTCTCTCAGAAATTGTATGTTGGTACCATGTATCTGGAAAAGGCTGGCTGGTAAAGTACAACCATAGTCTGTTCATGTCTCCAGGAAGGGAAGTTCTAGAAACTCAGGAGTCCGAGGGTAGAGGATGTTAGGACTGGATATCCACAGCATGAAGTTCTAAGGGCAACATGTAGATTATAATCCACAGGAGAGATCTCTGCACAACATTCAGAAGGTGAAAAATGGTAAGATCTAAAGAAAGCGTGCACTTAAGCCCATGCAAAATTACTGTGTCACTGATACTTTCATGTTGGTGATGTTTGCCTGATACACTTGAGGCCCTGGTTTCAGTTGTCAGCACCTCCCTCCCAAAATGAACCTAATACTAATGATACCTCTTATTTTCCTTTTAAAATTAACACTAGGGACACCAGTAAGATTTGTCTGGTAAAATTTTGATTCATTTTTGTATTTTGAATATAATTTATCAAAGCCTATTCCATCATAGGCTGGCAAATTTACTTGACAATGTAGTATGAAGGAGGAAGTGTAAGTTTTGGAGTCCAAGAGGAATTTGTTTGAATCCAGTTTCAGCTGTATCCTAATTCTACTATCTTAGTAGAGTCTTTGGAACTCCCTTTGTCTGAGTTTCCACATCTGTGTAATGGGAGCTGTGAGGATTGTAGATATAATATGCCTGGCTCCTACTACACATTTCATAAACACGAGAATTATAATTAGAGGACAAAGGAAACATATTATTTTCTCATATCAACTTATATAAAAAGACAAGAAATCTCTGTAACTGCAGGTTCTATCAAATCCTGACATATACAAGGTCACACAAAAGAGGTACTGTTTGAGGGTGGCTGAGTGCCAAGCCTTCCCCATGTCCCTGTTGCTGGCATCACTCAAAGCATCATTCCCAAAGTTTCAGGACAACCTTCTCATCACATCCAGCAATCGTATTTTACCTTCCCTTTTGAACTTACAGATGGAAACTATTAGAGTGAAGGAGATGACTGAAATATTTTTCCCCAGTCATGGAATTATATCAAATACAAAAGTTCCAACCAAGAACATTCAGCAGCCTCAAAGCTCACCAGGGTGGTGAGTTTGAACATATTTGCCTTTAGAGCATAAATGAAGACAGTTCTTCAAATTTAACTTCTCACTGTGTCCAAAGAGGAAAATTCCAGCTTGTCACTGATCTCTCACGAAGTTTGGAAGAGGCTGCTTCCTTTTTGTAGTCAGGATTCATACAAAACGACCCAACTCTGCTCTTGTCCCTTTGTTCGCCCCATGTTTGGTAATATTTAAGAGTTTCATTCTCGAGGTTTCTTATCTGCAAACCCTCCCCACACAAGAAGAGTTACCAGAGCTTTGTTTCTGCCTTTGCAAAGCAGTGAAGAAGTCTCTTACCACCACCTCTGTCTGAACATTAAATCACAGACACAACAGTTGGACCAGGCCCCACTTTCAATCCTTAGATATTTCTTCCTATAGCATGCAAGACACCAAAACCAGGAAAATTTTATTGCAATTTTTTGAGTTGCTGATGTTTGTTTATTCAGTTGATAACAATAACTGGCACTTCCTTCTTCAACTGTCTTATTTTAGATCAGGCCATGGAATATAAAGCAATGGAAGGAAGAGAAAATAAAATATCAGAAATAACTTTGACTTTTGGAAGTTTGGAAAATAAATAGAAGAGAGAAATGAGGTACACTCATTAAGGAGAGTAAGAATCAAGATCTGTGAGACATTGGGTGTTTTCCTCATTTAAGGGAAGAATAAGCACCTAGGGCATCAAAATGATTTGAGTTAAGGTTATGGAACATGGGAAATTTGATTTCCTCTTACGGCTTTCCTCAGAGGATGGGGCGGACCACCTATACTTTAAGAATGCTGGTTCCTTGCCCAAATCCCTGTAAAAAAGAAGAGATCAGGAGAGGGGACTGGAACCCCCAAGATGAACCTGGCATTTCTCCCCGTGTGACTTAGTACATCATGGCCTCAAATTAGGGTATATAGACAACCCAAGAAGCTTGTTTTTGTATTGTGAATTAAACACAAGGCCTTCACACTGGGCTGATCAACTGCCCTTTTTACTTTTTATTTTGAGACTAAGTCTTGCTAAATTTCTCAGGCTTGGATCAAACTTGTGATCCTCTTGTCTCAGACTCCCAGAGTGCTGGGATTACAGGCATTAGCCATCATACCTGGCAGGCAATCATTTATGTGGAAGGACTGTAGAGGCCCTGAAAAGCAGCCTGGCTCAAAATGTCCCCACAGCAGCCTGGAGTTTGTATCAGACCCTTCTGAGAGGTATCTCATTCTCACTCTTCGAAAAGGCCACTAGCTGTCCAGGAAGCATTAACCCCGATGTCACTATCTCCCATTAGAACATTAGTGTGACCTGGTTTCTCATGCTAGGAATGCTACCAGCTGAATTTGTGTGTTCCCTCAGAGTTCATAACACGATGGCCTTAGGAAGTGGAGCCTCTGCGAAGTGATCGGGTCATGAGGGTGGAGCCCTCATTCATGGGATTCATGCCCTTAGAAGAGACACAAAAGGGATCATTGTTCTCTCTCTCCAGTGGAAGGATAGAGCAAGAAGTTCTCTAACATACTCAAGAAAACGGATAGGATATCACACATTAATGTAAAAATTCAGAGATGCAGAGTATTAGGGCAAGGACAGGTGTTTAGTTGCCTTCAGAGAAAGAGGGGGAAGATGGTTAGGAATGGCTTCCTGGCTGAGGGTAAAGTGAGCTGAGCCAAGTTACCTTCTGCAGCAAAGACTACCACGTTTCACTGATACAGAGACACACTGCCATTTCCATGTTCTAAAGTCTCTGAAAGCAGGATCTGCATTATAACTGATGAAGATTTATGATACCTGTGGGCCGTGCTGACTGCTATGAGTAGTTGTCATTGACAGCACAGGAACAATCTTCACCATTTTGTCTTCAGTACATTCGAATTATTTAAAATGTTAGTACTAAACATGTGGAGTATGCTTTTAAAAATTACCTATGATTTTAACTTTTTAAAAATTACCTATGATTTGGTGTTACCAGCAAAAAGTTATTACCTACACAGAAGAGCTTGGTAATAATGTAAAATGGCTTATGTTGGACATTAAGAAGGCAGATATTTATTATTGCAGGGATGCCACAGTTCTGTATTTGTTTTCACAAAATAAATGTTCTTGCAATAAGAGAAGATACCTATAGTAAATAAACCTATATTAAATTTGTTACTAAGATACAAAAAAAAGAGAATTGCCCATCACACACTACACAACACAGGGAGAGCAGGGTCAATAAACGCTACACCCAGATTAATAACACAAAGAAAGCCAAATGAGCAAAGACTGATGCTACTGGCTTCCTGCAGAATATAAAATTATCTTTATAGCATCATTTCACAGTTTAATAGGTAAAGTGGAGGTTATTTCTTTTCTCTATTGCTGGTAAATGACATAATATAATATTTGGTTGCAGGAGATGTAAACCCACTCCTTTTAGCTCAGACCAGAGACAATGATGTGGTAGAACCAGCTTGTAGCTCCCAAAAGGCAGATGTAGATACCCTTGACCACACTCGGTGACATCACAGCTGTTTCCAGTATACCCTGGCAGGGGTACTTTTACACCTTGGAAATTGAAAAATGCTGCCAATCAGGTCCATCCTCAATTTTTAAAATCTGACTCAGCAGCATGCTAAATATGGAATCTGTGGATTGTAGAGGAATGTCTGTGGAAGTCTTGCCAGGAGTTGCAACCAGATAATGCAAAGTTATCAAGAACAAAAGCACTTTTTTGTGTGTTTGTTTTCCTCTTAATCTTTCTGGAACCACACAGCTTCTTATCCCTTTTAGAAATACATCTTTTCATTCTTCTCCCTCTGAGGAATCATGGGCACCTCTAAAACAATCAGATTTGGCTAAAGTCATGTAGTATAGCATGAAGACCTACATTTTTGAAACTGACTGGGGAAGGTTCTCAAAAGGGGGATGTAGGACAGAAAAAAATGATAATCATATCAAGTTCATTTTTAAATGGGGTTGTTAAGAGTAAAAAGTGAGATGGAAGAGGATTTAAACAAGCAACTACAAATATAAAGGCATTTCGAATTGCTAGAGAAAAAGCAGAAAGTATGTGGGCATGACAGCAGATGAGGCTGAGCAGATGAGCAAAGGCCAGCAACAAAACCTTGTGTATTTTGTTGAGGAATCAAAATTTTATTCTGCACTTGACAGAGCCTCAAAGGCTGAAAGTATCACAGCTGGGAAAGCTTAAGTCTAGATGGCTCCACGCAGGCCCACAAAGTCCTGGGATGCACCCAAGGCAACCTAAAGCTGGAATTTCAGATGTGCCATTGACTGACCCCTCCCATGCTTGGACATGTCACTTATTTTCCTGTAGCCTCAGTTTCTTCATCTGCAAAATGGAGATGAATAATATCTATCATCTTGTACCTTGAAGGGCCATTGGGGAGGCAAATGATAAAATCTATGTGAAAACTCTTTCAGGGCTATAGAACATGCTTCCAGTGTAAGGGATTTACTCATCTGGAAAATGAGGGGGTTGGCTTAGATGGGATCTAATGTTCTTCTCATCCTAAAATTCTACAACTATGTTATTATCCTCATTATCTGACGATCATGATAAAATTATGGGTTTTATGGATCTGAAACACCACCCCCTCATCTTGCCAAGGAACCTTAATGTGAAGCTCTTGGCCTGGGAAATACCACTTCCTAGGTGGTTGTCTCCACAGAAACATGAACAAACATATAGTTATGCAGGAATGTGAACTGTTTGGGTTTGAATAGGAAAAGGAAATTGATTTATAAACCAGGAATAGAACCAAACCCCTAAAAAGAACAAAGGTTTTCTTTCTGTACATTACATGTAAATATGTAACCTAATCTCCCACTTGGTAACCTCTCTGCTTTTTACACTATTACATAGTATGCTACAACTGAAATGGCAAATGATTTAGCAGTGGTTTTTAAAAACTATGTATAAAACTTAGAGGTTAAGAATGATGAGGTCTAGAGATTTTTTTCATCCCTATGTTGCCTGTCAACCACAATATTTCATGTTCAGAAACTCTCTTGTGTTTGAGGAAGGAAAACAGGAAACATAACTCTTTTCCTAGAAATATGTCATTAGAAGTGATGTAGCTAATGACCAGTAATAGACGGGAGCCACTGCTGACACTCACAGAACATCAGGCCCTGGGCTGATGGGTCCACTTGCATCCACTCATCTAGTCCCCACAAAGCCTTACTGAGGCTGGTCCTCTTTTTAGCCCCATTATACAGATGAGAAAGTGAGTATCAGCCAGGTTAATTGGCTTGCTCAGGATTCTGCAGCCAGCAAGTGGTAGTGGTATGATTCAAAATCATAGAGCTTGGCTTCACACTTCATCCTTGCTATCACCTTGTCTCATGCTTATCTCTGCTTAATATGATTTCCTAACACTATTTTTCCAAAGCAAAAGATAACTGCGTGAGATAGGTAGATAGATAGATGATAGATAGATAGATTGATTGATTGATTGATTTGGAGGTTATGGGAAGAGCCAGAATAGAAATAGTGTCACTGTGATAATGAATTTGCAACAGAGAAAATAAGAGGCACCCCTCGGCATTCTCAACAGAAACAACAATGTGCTCCACAAGAACTGCCCTAATGCAGCAGAAACATCACATCTCAGAAAAGTCTAAGGCCTTCAAAAAGTTTAAACCCACAAATACCTACATAATTAGCTTCCTCCTCCCAGCTAACAAGGACTTGAGAGAAGACAAAATATCAGCTGCAGCTCTTTCTCCCTACTGTTCAGAGTGGTACAACTTGTGGGAAATAAGACCCTATAGAAAAGATTCCCTCCCTATTTTCCAAGCAAACACTTCAATCAAATATCTTCTTACACATGCCTTTGAACAGACTTTCAAAATACAAACAAAGTAACCAAAAAAAATTGTGCTAGTATCTCCTTTTTTTTTTTTTTTTTTTTTGGTTAACCATAAATGTTAGGCACAGAACTCCACAGAGTGGAGGAAATAATAATTCAGCTCAGTAATACACTCCTATTTCTAAACTGTAACTACCTCACAAAAAGCAACTGGCATGCACTTATTGAGCATTTACTAAGTGCTTATCTGGGCGGGCTAAAAAATCAGGAAACTAAGATCTTCATTAACAAATTTCTGGGAACCACACTTGATAAAAACAAAAAAGCAAGCAAGATTTCTATCTAAACTGTGCAAGCAAAGCTTCTTAACGTAAAAAGGGACATTAAAGCAATAAGAGACTTGCCAAGTAAGGCCATCAGCCCTGTGCCTGACCCTCTGGCCAAACTTGTCTTTGGGGGGTCCTTCTCTCATCAGCAGGAAAACATCCTCCTCAAAATTCTCTTGCCACCTCAACACATGTAGTGGTAGGCTCCCCTGCACGCCAGGCTAGGAGCAGAGGGTGCAAACAAGGCCTGGACATTTTAATGAGCTATGATTTTTCACCAGGACTTATACAAGACATATTACTGACCTCTTTGCACTTCCCCAGGCAAAACACGCTATGACAGAGAGTCATTCACATGAGGAATGGATTGGCTGATTACAGATCCTGCAAAGCGCGTCCACCCTGAAATGTGACTTCTACCACGTTTTTGCATTTTAAGTCTGGTTTCTTCCAATTATGGGGAATGAGTTTAGATGTCAATAAGCAGGTTTTAGGAGGAGGAAAGAGTTATGGTTTGGATCTTAAATGTTGCCCCCAATATCCATGGGTTTAAAGTTTAGTTGCCAGCCTGTGTTTCTACTGGGAGGTGATGCAATTTTCAGGAAATGTACTGTCTCTCTCTCTCTCTCTGTCTGTCTCTCTGTCTCTCTGCCTCTCTCTGTCTCTCTCTCTCTCCTGGCTGACAGCAAGTGAGCAGCTTTGGTCTACCATGTGCTTCTGCCATAACTTACTTCCTCGTAATAGGCCAGAAAGCAATGAGCCAGGCAACCATGGACCAGAACTGTGGAAACCATGAGACAAAAATAAATCTTTCATCCTTTTAAGATGATTGTATCAAGTATTTTTGTCATAGTAACAGAAAGCTGACTAATACAGAAGGGGAGCATAGAATCCTCTTTCTTGCTTATGTAGGGGGCTCTGAAAGTCACAACTGAAAAGTTCCCTCTTCAGAGGACCCTTCGGCGCCACTAGCTCTTATGTATGTTTCATTTTATGCACAGAACCATTACCAGACATCATCTTATATATGTATTTATTGTTTGTCTTCATGCACGTTCCTCTAAGTACTGTGAGAGTAATAACTGGGAAGCTTGTGTCCTTCCAAAGTTCATGTTGAAACTTAATTACTCATGTGAAAGTGCGAAAAGTTGGAGCCTCTCAGCTATGATAGATGATGACAGCTCTTCCCTCATCGACGAAATTAGTGCCCTCATTAAAAGGGTCAAGGGGACTTGCATTCCCACCTGTTCTGCTGTATGTGGCAGCATCCTGGAACAAGAAGGTGCCGTTTTGTGGCTATCATTAAGAAATCAACCAATAACAAATGCTGGCGAGGCTGTGGAGAAATAAGAACTCTTCTCCACTGCTGGTGGGAATGCAGACTGGTGAAACCACTGTGGAAATCAGTTTGGCGATTCCTCCAGCAAACTAGGTCTAGAGGTCCCATTCAATCCAGCTATTCCCCTTCTGAGTATTTTCCCAGAAGATCTGAAAACATCATATCACAGTGATACATGTGCACCCATGTTTATAGCAGCACAATTTGTAATAGCTAAATCATGGGAGCAACCCAAGTGTCCATCCACTGAGGACTGGATAAAAATATTGTGGCATTTTTATATAATGGAATATTACTCAGCTATAAAGAAAGATAAACTCGAGGTTTTTATAGGTAAATGGTCAGAACTAGAGACCATACTCATAAGTTAAATAAATCAGACCCACATGTGTAAACAATGTATTGTCTCTCTAGTGTAGGAACCTGAAAGAGTGGATAAAATTAGGATGTATGATAGACATTGTGAAATAAAACTGCTCAAAAGTAAAGAGCAACTTGGATGAGGGAAAAGAGAAATGAAAGAAGGGAAAATTATGTATATATGTATATACAGGATAGCTAACATAGTTGTACTACTGACTTCTATAGCCTTATTGAAAGGAGCAGTTAATGATTAATAATTTGATCAACCTTAAGTGTCTATATTTGTTTTCCTGAGTAATTACTTTGAAGAAATCAATATGTAAAATAACAACCATTGTTAACTTCCTATCACCTTGTCAGAATTTCAGTATTGCTTGTATTGTTCTTGTGTTATTCTGTAAATGTACGTGTGCTTGTTAATATGTTTTTGTTCTTTTATTTTTAAAAAAATTTAAGAAAAGAAAGTTCCAATTTGGAAAGCAGGGAGCAGCCCTCACTAGACACCAAATCTTCTGGGGACTTGATCTAAGACCTTCCAGCCTCCAGAGCTGTGAGAAATAAATTTCTGTTGCCTACAAGTTACACAGTCTGAGATATTTTGCTACAGCAGCAGTAATAGACCGACACACACAGTTTGTCAGCTTTGTCTTCTACTCTGTCCCCATGGCCTGACGCTGGCTAGAACATGGGAGCCATCAGAGAACCATCACTGAATGAACAAATGAAAGCATGAGCAGGCGAACACATGACTATGACTATTTGACAAACTGATTTAGTTCCTTAAGCGGGGGGGGTTGACAAAGATTTGGAGAACTGAGGGTTTAGATGTTGAACTTTGTGCCCCAGGTCAAGGGTAAGCAAACTGTGAGCACCCTGTCTGTTTCAGTAAGTTTTAATTAGAACACAGTGACATCCATTAGTTAACTCATTATCTGTGGCCACTTTGACATCCAGTGACAGAGCTGAATAGTTGAAACAGAGCCATATGGTTTGCAATCTGAAAATATTTGTAGTCTGGCTCTTTTAGGAAAAGTTCACTGACCGCCCCCCCACGCCCGCCCCAGACTTCCCATAGGGGAGTTGAACAGAATTTGTTAGATGCAGAGAATACCCAAGCTGTTGAGAATTAAACTAGTGCTTTATCCTCATTAAAAATATGCACCTTGAACACTTGTCTAGCATATACAAGGCCTTGGGTTCAAACACCACCACCACCAAAAATATATACATAAATATTATCCCCTGCATTTATATATACTATTTCTTCAAACTAGATTTTTTTCTCCTTAACAGAAAATTTTAATACTTATATTTTAGCATTTATAATTATTTCTGAAACTAGTTTTGATCAAGACTGTTTATATTAATTAACAGTTTAATGTCTTCAAAATAATCTCTATTTGTCATAGTAGTTAAGACAAGCTGCATTGTATCGCATTCATAAACACCTGGAAATCAACTTCTAACATGATCATGTTGATCTTGCTTGTATTCCTTTTCTCATAGGGGTTGACTGCAGCCACTCACAGTACAGTCCCACAGGAAGCAAAGACTGAGGAAGACCTATTTCTACTCAACTTCCTTGATTTCTAGAAATGGGATGGAATGGAGGCCACAGTGAAGCACACGAGTAAGTTTCTACCTGGAAGTGATACACGCGCTCTCTTCACATTCCGTCGTCCAAAGCTAGCCTTAACAGTTTAACAGGGTAAGGATGTATGAAACAATCTTCTCACAGACATAGGCACTGAATGCACATAGTAACTTTATAAGTATTTATAAGTATTCTTTCAGTAGTTAGAAGGAAAATTGCTGCATTGGACATCCAGACCAGGTAGAGTAACTCAGTAAAACTGAAACCAATGTTATTAAAGCAATGGTGAGGGGCCCCTTTTCTAAAGTCCACTCCCTGAAATACCAGTCTCTAAGAACTATTACTTAAGAAATAAAAACCACACTGAAATTCGAGTTAGGCTATAATGGTCTCCCAGACACATTACTAACTTTAATATTTAAAACTCTGTTGATACCAAAATAGCTGAGCAAACGATATCAAAAAGATACTGAGGAATTTAGAACACTTTGCATCTCTTTATATTTGTCTCTTCCTGTTTGAAGGGAGGGATTAACTTTTTAAGATATGTTCTACATATTAGTCCTCTATCAAAAAGGTATCTAGCAAAACTCTTCTTCTATTCTATAGGTTGTTTCTTTAGTCTCCTGATAGTTTTGTTTGTTGTGCAAAAGCTTTTTAATTTGCTATAATCGTATTTGTTGATACTTCATATTATTTCTTATTCTTGGTGCTCTGTTCAGGAAGTTCTCACCTATTCCTAGGGCCTCAAGTGCTTCTCCTATGCCAGCTCAGCAGTTTCAAATTTCCTAGTTTTATAGTTAGGTCTTTGGAACATCTTGATTTGATTTTAGAACAAGGTGAGAGATATGGATCTGATTTCAATCTTCTGCATGTGGGTAGCCAGTTTTCTAGGTACCATTTGTTAAAGGGACTATCTTTTCTCCAATATATGTTTTTGGCTCCTTTGTCAAAAAAATCAGGTGGTTATAGGTTCATGTGGTTGTTTCTCTGTCTTCTATTTTATTCCATTGACTTAGAAGTTTAATGAGCCTGCACCACACTGTTTTCACTACTATAGTTTTTTAACATAACTTGATATCTGGTGTCTTAGTTACTTTCTCTTGGAAGGGACAAAATACTCGATACCCACAATTTAAGGAGGAGAGGCTTATTTTTGGTTAATATTTTCAGTCCATGGTCAGCTGGTTCCAAGGTAGACACACCATGGTAGATACATCCAGGTGAGAGATTAGAGGAACCTTTAAGGTGCTGAGCCCTGCATCAGCTTTCTTGCCAAAAAACCCTTAGAAATGAAAACACTCCTGAGGCAAAAGGAAGAGTTCTTCCAGGTCACTAGAGAGGTTGTCACACAAGCACAAGAACAGTGCTGAATGCTTGTTGATTGAGAAGCAGTTGGGAGGACCCCTTGCTGCCTGTTGGGACTGAGATGTCCCCACACAGAGGGCTGCCGGATCATCTGCGCACTTGGGCTCTTCTACCATGCCCTGCTTGTCTTGGTGCCGCCAACCATGGACTGAAAATGTGAGCCAGAACAAACCTCTCCTACTTTAAGTTATGGCTATCAGATATCTTGTCTTAGCCATGAAGAAAGTGACTAAGACATCTGGGATTGGGATGTCTTCATAACTTCGCTCTTTTTGCTCAGGATGACTTTAGCTATTCTAGGTCTGGTCGGAATCAATATGAATTTCAGTATTGTTTTTCCTAGTCCTGGGAAGAATGTTGTTGATATTTTAATACAGATT
This sequence comes from Dinomys branickii, assembly GCA_004027595.1. Classification (NCBI taxonomy): domain Eukaryota; kingdom Metazoa; phylum Chordata; class Mammalia; order Rodentia; family Dinomyidae; genus Dinomys; species Dinomys branickii. The sequence continues at coordinate 127,721 of PVLD010000653.1, forward strand.
GCATTAGATCTGTGTAATACTTTTGGTAACATTGTCATCGAAAAATATTAATTGTGATCCAAGAACAAGGCATGTCTTTCTGTTTTCTGATGTCTTCCATTTCTTTATTCAGAGTTCTGTACTTTTCAGTGAAGTCTTTCACCTCCTTGATCAGGTTGATTCCTGGGTATTTTATTGTATTTTATTTTATTTTTGAGGCCTTAGGAGTGAAATTGTTTTCCTGATTTTTTTTCCCCTCAGTGGATTCTTTACTGGTATTCAGGAATACTGTTGATTTTTATGTGTTGATTTTGTATCTTGCCACTTTGATGAATTTGTCAGATCTAGAACTCTTCTGGTGGAGTTCTTTGGGTCTTCAGAAAAGATTTGTATTAGTTGACTTCTTCCTTTCCTATTCCTGTCCCTTTTCTTCCTTTCTCTTTCCAGACTGTTGTGGCTAAGTTTCGAGTACTATCTTGCACAGGAGTGGGAAGAGTGGACACTTTGTCTACTTCTCAATTTTAGCAGAAATGAAGTCAGTGTGACGTTGCCAGTGGATTTGTCACACATTGCTTATACTAGTTTGAAGTAAAATCCTTCCATATCTGTTTTCTTTGGGGTTTTTAATCGTGAAGGGAGGTTGGATTTTTTGTGAATATTCTTCCGCATCTATTGAAATGGTACTGATGTGATTTTTACCCTTGATTCCATTTATGTGGTATGTTACATTTATTGATTTCTATATTTTCCACCATCCTTGCCTCCCTGGGCTGAAACCAATTTGGTCATGGGTATGATCTTTAGCCATTAGGGGAAGGAAAATCAAAACTACTTAGAGATTCCATCTTACCTCCATCAGAAAAAGGGAAAATAAATGCTGGTGAGGATGTAGTGAAAAAGTAACACTCTTACATTGCTGGTGGGAATATAAATGAGTACAATCACTATAGAAATTGGTATAGAGATTCCTCAAAGACAAAAAATAGAAATACCATGTAAGGAGCCAGGATGTAGTTCTGTGGTAGAGGCGTTGCCCACTGTGCTCAAGGTCCTGGGTTTGATCTCCAGCATTCAGGAGATGTGGTGGGAAAGGGAGAGGGGAGAGAGAAGTACCATTTGATCCAGGTGCACTTCTTCTTAGTATACTCTCAAAAGAGTTAAAGACGACACACTCTAGTGATACATACATGTCCGTGTTTTCAGCAGCACAGTCACAGTAGCTAAGCTCTGGAAATAGCATAGATACCCATCGACAAGTGAATGGACAAAGCAAATGTGTTATATACACACATTAAAATATTATTCAGTCGCAAAGAAAAATGAAAACATGTTATTTGCATGAAAAATGGATGGAACTCGAGACTGTCATGCTAAGACAAATAACCCAGGCTCATAAAGTTAAATATTATATCTTCTCTTATGAATAAACAAATGAGAGATGCCAGAAAACTAGAAGTTAGACTTTGGGAGATGAGAATGGGGACTGTGGGGAATAGGAAGGAAAGAAAGAGAGAGGTCATAGGATTTAAGGCATGTTAAGTGAAATCAATTGAAAAATAAAACATTTTAATGGAGAAAAAAAGAATATTTAAAAGACAGCACTCCCTGCATCTAGCTACAGCAGGAATTCTTTGAATTCCTTTGTACAACTTCAGCCTGCCTGTAGTACACAGCTTAAGAAATGTCTGTCTCCTAAAGTTCTCATACTGGGGTGCACAACCTGACCTTTCCATATCTTTTTCATTTCACTCGTAGAAATCAGTGCAGGGCCAAGAGCCAGGAAAGTGAACATGTGTAGTATGTGTGAGGTGGGGGGTGGGGGTCATGGCACAGCTGGGGAAAATTTGTCTTCTGCTCTTAGGGAGTCCTAGGCAAAAAGAGTACAAGAAGGAATCATCCAGAAAGAACAGAGGAAAGTCCCTTCTTGATGGTCTTGTTCAGGCTGAGGACTGACCTTGGCCGTGGGCATGGTCAGCTAGTGTGACTGACCATTTACTTGCTAGTGCCGAGCAGCACATAGACCTGCTAGGAGACTCAGAGGAGCACCTCAGTCTCTTTGGCCAGTTGATGCCAGTTATCCAGATGAATTTAAATTTGGGAGAGTAAAAGCCTCATATTCGGTGACAAAATCAGAGACTTTGAATCAGTATTGGATGGAACGTATGTATCCAAAAAAGAAAAGTGGACATCTTAGTCTGCTGGGGCAAACTGAGCACAGCAAAGTAACATGGGCTCGGTGGCTCCAACAGCACACACTGATTGTTCTCGCAGGTCAGGAGGCTGGAGTCGAAGATCACGTGCCAGCCAGCTTAATTCCTCTGAGGCTTCTCTCCTTGGCTGATTCTTCATTGCCTCATCAAGTGATCATCCTGCTGGGAAAACCTACCTGCACTGTCTCAGGGAGCCCTAATCTCTTCTTATAAAGACACCATCCAGATTGGGTTAGGGTCACACTAACAGCCTCATTTTACCTCAATTACCTCTTTAAAGGCCTTTCCCTAGATAAATCACATTCTGAAGTACAGGGGTTTAGGGTTTCAACATATGAATTGGGGGTAGGGGAGGTAAAATTCAGGCCATAACATGGATTCCTCAGTAAATATTAAAAGGAACTGCAGCCAGGCATGGTGGCGCACACCTGTAATTCCAGCACTCTGGAAGGCTGAGTCAGGAGGATGGCAAGTTTGAGCCCAGTCTGAGCAACCTAGTAACTTAGTGAAATCCTTTCTCAAAAACAAACAAACAAAAAAACCAGGATGGAGGTAGAGCTCAGTGCAAAGGCCCTCAATTGATTCCCCATTACTATAAATAACAACAATGACAACACAAAAATAATAATTGAAACTTTTCACCATGCTCACAAATCAACAGAGCACCACATATGACTGCTCGGAGCTTTCTGCCCTCACAAATCTCCTCTGCCAGGTTCATAATGACACTGGGGTGTGTGCACGTGTTTGTATGTGTGTGTGAATGTTCATAAATATATGTGATTGTGATGTGTTGTCTAAAAAAACGGTAAGAAAAAAGTGCGTGGCTATAGGCTAGACATGAGCATGTAGCGTTGGGTAACACAGACTTTTCTTTCTGTAAACCCGTGAATTTAAATCAATGCCATGAGATGTTGGTTCAGCATGGCCTACAAGTTTTATGACCATGAAGATCTGCATGATAGAGAAAGCATAAAGAGCTAAGGAGCTCCCAGAACATGATGACATCTTCTCATACTCTTCTGAAGGAAATCTGTATGTTGCACCTACACTTGTGTGATAGTTTAGCAGAGAACATAATTCCAGGGTGTCTTAGTTACTTTTTTCTTGTTGCTGAGACAAAATATCCAACACCCAAAATGAAGGAAGGAAAGGTTTATTTTGCTTACAGTTCGTGGAGGTCTCAGTCCATACTTGGCTGATTCTGAGGCAGAGTGGCACATGGCAGAGGGCAACAGTTCATGGCAGCAGAGCACAGCAACACCAGAAGAGCAAAAGGGAGGAATAGGCAAGCAACCTCTTTCCTTCCCTTACCTTGTAAACAGGCTACCCCCACCCAGGGAGCGTGTAGCTCTCACACAATCTCCATGTCCTCCTCTTCCACAGGCTCAGGATGTGTACAAATTAAGCACCTTGGTTTTCTGCTGAGTTATTTAACCAAACCTCTAGACTCCCCAAGTTGACACAATGTATCAACCATAACATTCTACCCCTTGTCAACTTGGCAACCAGACACATTTCCTTAAACCAGTTTCCAGACACAAAGGCGTGCTTATATTAGAACCATAACATTTTGCCCCATACAAACGAAAATTAAACACTTCTAAAATTTAAAGGCACAAAATAAACATTACCATTCCAAAAGGTACCAGCAGGCGAATATAGAGCATTGGGACCAAAGCAAGTCCAAATTCCAGCAGGGCTAACACTGTGTCCTGTAATTCCACATCCAGCATCTGAAGCAACTTGTGGCACACTGTGAGCTCCAAAGAGCTTGCATGAGTCCACCCCTATGGCACTTCTGGTGGTTACAGCTCCCACAGCTTCTCTCTTAGGCTTGCTTTGCTCCCTCTTTGCAGCTTACCTTAGATGATCTACAGTCTCTTTTCTAAACTTCTGAGGTCTGCAGGGCACCTTCTGCTTCACACTCACAACTTCACACACTGCCCACTCAGGGGCACACTGCCTGGCCTCCGAGGCCTTCTGAAATCTGGGTGGAAGCCTCTTTAACCTCAGAAATCTTGCATTTTCCTTGCACCTAAAGCCAGGGCCACGTGGATGATGCCAAGGTCTGCTGCCACCTGGAGCGGTAGCCAAACTTTCCTCTCTCTTGGCCATAGGGATCGAGTGCCTGGATTGCTGGGCACTTTGAATCCAATGCTGAGGAACAAATTCTCTATGCTGCCACCATTCTGGAACCTGGTGTGGCCGCCACCGCCATTCTGGAACATGGCACTCTTTGGCTTCCTTCTCAAGGCAAGGTCTCTCACCTTTACAATTTTGAGACTGCAAAGGATGGAGACTTGCTGCTTCTTGTGATACCCTCAGGCCATCTTTTCCATTCTCTTGTTCCTTCTCAGCAATAGAAATCTCCACAGCTTTATCTTTGCAATCCACAGCTTTACTGGAGCTTCCTTTCTCGCCAAACTCACAACATTTTAAATCACCCTGCTGGGCTCTTTGCTTTTGATTGTCAATATAAATCTGTCCAAAAACCCCCAACAATAGCCATGCTATTGTGCCAACATTCGACTGCCTTGAAATTTCTTTTGCCAGATTAATCAGTTCACTGCTGCCCTTAATCTCAGTCTTAGGCAAAGTCTCTGGACACGAGCAAAATGCAGACAAACTTTCTGCCAAGCCATAACATACATCAACTGGAGTCCAACAACCAATGCAATCCTTCTTTCCAACAGAAAGCTTCCAAACACGGTTTTTACTGGCAGGATTTTTATCAGCCTTCTGGTCTTCTGAGCTCTGACCAGAATCTCCCAGACAGAACAGCCGAAGGCGTTCTAGCGCATCCCTTTCAGGTGACATCTCTGAACCTTTCCAAATTCTTCCCACAAGCCATTTCCAAAGGCTCTTGAATCACATGGTCAGGTATAGTAACAGCAACAATGCCACTCCGCTGGTACCAAATACCGTCTTAGTTACTTTTTTCTCGTTGCTGAGACAAAATATCCAACACCCAAAATGAAGGAAGGAAAGGTTTATTTTGCTTACAGTTCGTGGAGGTCTCAGTCCATATTTGGCTGATTCTGAGGCAGAATGGCACATGGAAGAGGCCAACAGTTCATGGCAGCAGAGCACAGCAAAGCCAGAAGAACAAAAAGGAGGAATAGGCAAGCAGCCTCTTTTCTTCCCTTACCTTGTAAACAGGCTACCCCACCCAGGGGGCGTGTAGCTCTCACAGTGTCCACGGCCCTCCTCTTCCACAGGCTCAGGATGTATACAAATTAAGCACCTTGGCTTCCGGCTGAGTCACTCAGCCAAACCTCTAGACTCCCCAAGTTGACACAATGTATCAACCATAACACAGGGAGACTTATTTTCTTTCAGTAGTGCTTTGAATTGTTGTCATGGATTCTAGCTTCTCTTGTTGCTGTTGAGAAGAGATGAAATTAATTGTTGTTCCTTCTTAGGTAATCTCACCTGTTTTTTCTGGTTCTTTTTATGATCTTCTCTCCTTAGTTTCCTAAAGTATTATTATGTTGTTTGTAGTAATGCATTTATTTTTTATTTATCTTGCTTGAAGGTTTGTGTACTTTACCAATCTGAGAAATCAGGCCTCTCATCAATCTGAAGACCCATGACTTTCGTTATTATCTTGAACACTGAATTTCCCTTTGTCTACTCTTCCATCTAGAATTGAACACCTGTATTTCTCTCCATGTCTTTTTGCCTCAATTTCACAGTTTCATGCCATTATCTTCTCTGTATATAGTATGATGAGATAATCCTTCCACTCTTTTATCTAATTTACTGAGACTGTTAGTCTATTCATGTTGCTATAACAGAATAATTGTGACAAGTGATTGATTTATCATGAACAGAAATTTGTTTCCTTCAGTTGTGGAAGCTGGAACATCCAAGATCAAGGCACCTGGCTTTCCTGTAGTGTTCTTAGGTGTCAAGATTCAGAGGACCCAAAAGGTGGATTCTGTGTCTTCATACAGCAGGAAAGCAGAAGAGACCACTCCTGTGAGTTCTTTTTATGGCATCATGAATTCATTCATGAGAACGGATTCTTCATAACCTATGTTCCTTACATGAGGCCCCATTTCCCAACATTATTTCATTGGAGATTAAGTTTCCAACACATGAATTTGGGGGAACATATTCAGACCATGGTATTAAAACCATTTTCCTTGTGATTTATCTGCCGTTTAATCTATCTACTATATTTTAAATTTTAATTATATTATATTTTACATTTCTGGAAATTCTATTTAGTTCTTTTTAATATTGCCTGCTTATTCTTGATGGTCTTTTGTTCATTTCTTTTATGTGTTTATTTGTAGATAAGAGAGAGAGGCTGGGGATTGAACTCCACCCTTGTGTATGGTAAGCACATGCTCTACCACTGAACTACATTCCTAGTTCCTTATTTTCTATACTTAATTTATGCTTGCATTTGTTACTTCATAAATAGTTGAAGCATAGTCATTGTACTTTCTGTACTGAATAATACTATGCTCCAAGACCTTGGGGATCAAATTCTGTCCTCTATTGTTTCTGCTGAGTCTAATTTATGATGATTTACTTTTTCATGTGTTTATTATTTTTTCCTGATTATTTTTTTATATAAGCTTCTCTTAAAAGTAGATCCTGGAGAATCTGTCTCCAAGGTACATCCTTATAGATGCCATGTGCTTTTAGGTGGTTGAAACTAGAAATCATTTTAAATAGTTTTGCACTTGAGATTTCTCAGACCACAGGAGCAGTACAAGTACTAAGCCCTACTGTGTTCAGCGGTGGGATTATAAATTCTTGAGAAGGTCCCATTTATGTTTTTTCTTTCATCCCTTTGACCAATGCCCAAGACAGCCACTTTTCCTTACTGCTTCCCTTTTCCAGAGGATGATTTCTTTTTCCTAATGCAACTGTTTGAATGAGGATGTGCATGGCTGAGATCCTTAGGTTTTTCCTTTGTTTAGTTTTCCCACGGATAACCAGTCCCCAAAGGTCAGAAGATGCTCGCAAGGCAGCATGTGCTTCGAGCTCTGCTACTACTCTAGTTGACATATTTTCCTCCCTAGAAAACTCTTACCAGAGTAAAATGACAATGAATAAACTGGGGAAACGCATACAAATATATTAATGTCTAAAAGCATGAGAGAAAGTCACACGACTGTGACTACAATTAGCTCAGCATCATTTAAAAGTTTATCCCTCTCTCTATAGGAGGGGGGGAGAATAGGGTATGTTGGGAAATAGTAAATATTTTTAGGGGAATTTAGTGAGCTAAGAGAAGACATAATGGCCTGGAACAAAGTCCATGGGGCCCCCAGAACAGACAGTGGATTGCAAATGACTCATGATGGGACCAAAATAGAGGAAAACGGTGTGTGAGAAAAGTTTGTCTGGGTGTATTGACAGACTTCAATCTTTCTTCCTGTGATACAAATTTAGTTCATGGAAATTCTGAGAAGGGACCAGAGATAATTGTTTTTTTCCTTGTGGACCAGACTCTAAGGAGACAAGGAGATGCTAGAGGAAACTTTCTTCCAGAATTTCTAAATTCCTTTAAAATAACCCAGCATTCCATGGTGCCGTATTTGGGGTGACAGTACCTGGACTCCTTCATTTTACAGGAGTAAAATATCCATTTTCTACATTTTCTATTAGAACTCTACTTTTGTGTGGTATACAATATCCGTGCCCATAAAAGATTTATATTTCCCTTCCTTCCTTTTGAATGTGTGTTCACATGACATAGTTTTCCTGATAAATAAAGATACCGCGGGACCGCGGGGAGGGTTCAGAGACTCTCTCAGAGCGCGCATACCTCGCTGGCTTTCCTCGTCCTTTCTTTCCCTTCTTCCTGCTTGGAACACACTTAATACTGTAGGTGGCAAGCTGTCTTGTAATGATAAGAAACAAAACCAAGAGAATTGCAAAAATGTCAGCCTTGACATTCTTGAACCACTGTTCCAAAGCCAGTAACTTTTCAAAATATGAGGGAAATAAACTTTATTTTATTGAAGCTACTGTTATGGCCTGAGAAGCAGTGAATTGATGTGCTAATAATGTTTCAGTCACCCGTTCCTAGCATGGACGCTGTGTAGTACAGTAGTTCTCCACCCTGGTTGTACACAAGGAGTCTCTGTGGGTGGGGAGAAGTTTCCTTATATTTTGTAGCTTCATAAAATTTCAGCAGAATAGCACCACATTTTCAGAGGCACCACTTACCAGGTAATACGGCCTGGCAATTACCAGAATAATAGTGCCAAACTGGAGAGCACCATGAATTCGTTAGCTGCCTTCCTTTTGGCTCTTTATCCACTGTAGACAAGTTTTAAATTTACTTTTATCTCTGAAGGATCAATAACTTCAGTCTATAGTAAACTGACAATAAGAAAATTAGCTTATTCTTTTTTAAAACCCACAGATTTCTTAACTGTGCAGAAAACCAAGACTCAGACACAAAATAGAACACACAAAGAAGGGTTGCATACTGGAAACTTCTAGCGAACTAAAACAAGGGGCGGAGACTTGGGCTTCCGGGAAGGGAAGAGGCACAGGTTCTGGAAGGTTGCGGGAGAGGCACACAGAGTGCAGGGTCTGTCCCGTCACGTAGACAAAGCCTCCCAGGGAACTGTCACTTGTGGGAATCTCTCTCTGGGCCAGATGTCAGAGCTTCGACTTCTTCCTGGGGAAATATCTTTCTTAGGCCAAAAGGGAAATATCAGATAAAGAAGCTTATTTATTATATCCTCTATGTGGATTTCTTTTGTGGATATAAATTTCCTTTATGAAAAGGTAGCCTTTCAGAATTATTCCCGTTTTTACAGAGGTTTGCAGTTTCTCTGAATAAAAACTCGAAATGTTCTAAAGAAATAGGCTGGGATGGGATATTCCACCCTCCCACACTGTATTTGTACATGGTGAATGGGACCTCTTTGAGGCTGAAGAAGGCCTCATATTTCTTTGTGTATTCAGTGCTGTATCTTACATATTAGTCAATAAATAAAGTTAGTTGCCATTTAAGTCCAAGGAAATAAATCTGTTACGGTTTAGATCAAGAACAATCCTCCAAACTCTCATACACTCTGAAGCAGGGTTTAGGAAGCAGACTGGCTCATGGGAGTGCTGTGGCTGACCTGCCATTAGGAGAGCCTCGATGAACGAGGTTACTGTGGAGGTGACCTGGAAGGGCAGATTTCCCACCCTGTCTCCTCCCTTCTAGCCCTGCTGTAAGCAGCTTTCCTCTGCCTAGACCCTGCCACCATGCTGGCTCTGCGATGGACCCAGCTGACCAGGGTCTGTAACAGTGAACCAAACTAAGCCTCTCCTCTCCCTTGTGGGTGTCAGGTATTTTGTCTTAGCAATAAGGTAAATGAGTAAGACAGTACCTTATACACTACGCACATGACACTGAAATTTTTTTTTTTTTTTTTTTTTTTTTTTGCGGTACTGGGGATCGAACTCAGGACCCTGCGCTTGCTAGGCAAGCGCTTATTCCACTGATCTATATCCCCAGCCCGACACTGAAATTAATTTCCCTGAATTCCACTATCTTAACTTCTCCCAGACTTTATGACTCTCTGATATTTCTTATTATTAGTAATAGCTAACAGTATTATTTAGCCATCATTCTGTCTTAGGTATACAGTACTTTGTTCATAAGCATTAGTTATTTAATTCTCAAAATAACCTGAGATTTTACTGATGTTATTCTCATTTTGCAGATGAGGAAATTGAGGGCAACAGAGACTAATCTGCCTCCAAATCACAGCGATTAAGAAACCACTTAATAAAATTTAAATTTGCTATTTGCGAGAACATTTCTCCTTTGTGTATTTTTTAATTCTTTCATTTCTCATATTTAATATTTCATTTTATTTTATTATATTTTATTTTTTGGTTCTGGGATTGAACCCAGGGCCTTCATGCTGACTTTTTCTTTTTTTTGTTTTTGAGACAGGGTCTCCCACACTCACTAAATTCACTAAGTTGGTCGGGCGGGGCTCCAGTTTGGGACCTTCCTTTCTCAGCTTCCCACAGTGCTGGGATTATAGTGATGTGTCACCACACCTGTCTGGCACTGGACTACTTAAGGCTCAAGTTCAACTTCGCTCTGTGCAAAAGTCCCAGGTTCTATCCCCAGTACTAAGAAAGAAAAAAGAAAGAAAGAGAGAGAGAGAGAGAGAGAGAGAGAGAGAGAGAGAGAGAGAGAGAGAGAGAAACACAGAGAGAGAAAGAAAGAGTTCGTTCCACTGTTTCCACTGTGATTGTGCTCTCCAGGGCCTGGTGGGAGAGCTTCTGCCTAGGTGTGACTTCTCTGTTAACACTGGCCTTTCACAGAACTGTCCTGACACATACTATTCTGAAATCTCTCCACAATACCCTTCTAACATCTAATTGCTTTCCATTCCTCTGAAATGAACATTCAGGGAAGACTGTCCAGACTCAGAGCAGAAGGCAGTATGCTTGGTCAGGGAGGGAGAATCAGGAACAGAAGGAACACATGCAATGTTCTTGTAATTTATAAACATGAGCACATTATGTTGGAAATAAGTGGAAAGGTTAAGACTCATAGTTTAAATGAAAATGTTTCAAAATACTTCCCAGAAGTCCACAAAGCAAACATAAAGCCCACTCAGATCCCACCTCTCTTCTCTTTGCCTCAGAACCTCCATGAGACCATGCATACCAGGCTGGTGGTTCTGCAAATGAATGAAGTCATAAACCCAAAGATGAGGTTAGGAGAGTTTTAATTGAAAATATGGACAAGAAGAATCGCTCCTGGATTTCCAGGAGAGATCCTGGATGGGGTGGCTGCCTGCTCTCTCAATTTAGAATTACTTATAGGTAAGTAGGGTTCAGCAATTGCTTACTTGTTTAATGGTCATCTATCGCAGGTGGATTTAAAATGACCAATTGGGACTCAGACTGTTGACCCAGTTCTTTGACAAGTAGGGTTTATAGAAAACTGGGACCCCAGGAACTGGTTAACTTGCATTATAATTTCCTTAAAGTTCAGGAACTTAGTAGGGAGTGACCACCTCCTTTGGTAGTGGGTGGGCTGTACTCTATGGTGCCTGAGGAACTTCATTCATTGCCCAAAGTCCTAGTTCAAGGTCTATTCCTAATTTTTATCAGTGTAGCTAGTCACCTCACTGCATCTTGGTTTCTTCCACTAGCTAGCTCCCTTACTCATTGGTTGGTTTCTTGCCTCACTGTAATTCCTGCCTAGTCACTACAGCAACCAGCCAATATGGCGCTGGTGGTCATGTGTTGTGCTTAGCCAGTACAGCGCCAAGCCAAAATGGTGCTGGCCAGTAAAGGTCAAAGTCAATATGGCGCTGACCTCTAGAGGTCAAAGCCAATATGGCGCGGGCCTTTAAAGGTCATATGCTAAGTGCCACCCTTCTTCCCCTGAGTCAAATTACGACTTCCTACTTCCCTTTCTGTAAATATCCTGTTTCCCTTTCCCACGCTCCCACCCAATCCTGGTCTGCCACGTCAGGCAGTCTGTCTCCTAATCCCAGCCTCCTGCTTGGGCCTATTTAACCTGGGATCCCATGACAAGCCCTCAGAAGTTCCACGTTTCCTTTCTTTCCCCTACTGTGGTCTTCTCCGCGCCCACAATAAAGGCATTTTATATTCTGCTTTACTTCTCTCTCTGCACTGGAAAAATCTATCACTCATAAGCTAATAAATAAATTATTTTTTATACTGAGTCTTTGGGTGAGAAGTTTCCTAGCCTAGTTCCATGCCAACTTGCTTTGTTTTCTACCCTACCCCCAGGGGCCTCTAAAATTCTCTGTTACATACTTCAAAAGGGCAAACTGCCTTCTGATTGGCCAATAGAGGCCTTCATATCTCTAACAGAACCTTCTCTCTGCCCTGTTACTGGCTTCATGCAATGAAGCCAATTTGTCTTCTTGGCTTCTTTTGTGTTCCCAGGGTTGTAGGAATCTGTGGGAGGAAGTGGCCATGGACTTTCTTCCTGCTTCAGTGATTTCTGTGTTGCTTCCCTTTCCTAGCATAGCTCTGAAGAAGTAATAGTTTGCACGGTTCTCTCTGGTTCCCCTGATCCCATCCCTCTCTTTCCTCTTATGGAATGTTGCAGAACAGACAGAAACATTTTCACAGTCTTAATATTCTGGTGCTTAAACTCAAACAAAATGACTAGAACCAGAAATCATGGAACTGTTTTTGAAATGTAAAGGAAGAATGATGAATTTAAGCATCCTCCTTCTGAATATGAAAAACCTGCTTCAGGTACACATTTGGAGGTTAGAGAAACTTAAATTAGGGCAAAAGAAAGAACTTGTGGAATATTGCTGAATATCATCACAGAAGTACAGTCAACTATCTTAGGCACTGTTATGGTTTGTGTCTAGATGTCCCCCCAAAACTCATGCAGTCTTGCAGCAGGCTTCTAGAATTTTTGATTAATTCATGGTCTAATGCTATACCATCCCTGGGGTGGGCAGCCTACATACAATATAAGGGAGAGAGGGAGGCTTGTTCATTGCTCTTTCTCTTTTGCTCTTGATGCTTTTGCTGTTTTTCTGCTGCTATGAACTGCTGTCCTCTGCTGTGTGCCACTCTGCCTTGGAGCCAGCTTAGTATGGACTGAAACCTCCACAAACTGGGAGCTAAATAACTCTGCTTCCTTAACTTTGGGGACTGGGTATTTTGTCCCAGCAATGAGAGAAAAGTAATCAAGACAAGCACTAAAATTTTATTGTGGAAAATGTCTCAAATACGTGTTCACTCTCACAGTAAAAAGGACAATTTTGAAAGCAACAGGCCTGGCCTTGAATCAAGGCCAGCAGTTTTCTGTAGCTGTTGGTTTCAAGCAGGAGCCTAAAGTGGTATCTTTCTATGGTCTGTTGGCCATTTCAGAACTTTGGAAATGTAATGGTCAATTCATTAGAAAGAAACAAATAACTAAATAAATTTTACAAGGGGACTTCAAGATGGCAACAGGGTAGGCAACAGAGAGAGAACCTGACGGAGGAATGCCACTCAGACAAAGGAATATAGGAATATAGCAACATGTGAAGGACAGAAAGGAAAGAGGTGGGTATCCTGAACTCAGGAAGGATCTGAAATAGGAATTGAAGCCCTCAGAAAGATTAAGCAAAACCTCTTCTGGAGGAAAGGATCGGAGATTCTCCATGGTGCAGTTCAAGGGAGAGGAGAAGAAGGAAGTCACTGCTCCAAACACACCCTTGGCCCACACCCTCGTTCCGGCATTTGAAGCTTCAGCTTCGTAGACCCATGCTCACGGAAGCCTCCCGACTCGGCCAGGGGAGAGCGGAGTTCTGAGAGCTGGTCCAGGGCTGGAGAGGGGAGGGCGCAGCCAGGAAAAGAGGCAATGGCAGTCGGGAGCAGTTGTCCAACCCAGTGTGAGAATAAGAAGTTAAGACAGCCACTGGGGTGGGGTCCCCACCCTGCAGCAACCTTCCTGATCAGCACCTGGAGAGAATCAATGCAACTAGTACACAGCCCACCATGCCTGGCTCTGCACCTGCCTCGAGGCGGTGGCCCACTGCCTCTCCGGTGGATGAGCAGCTACTGGCGGAGAGCAGTGGAGACCCTCAGCAGCAGGCCACGGTGGCTCCCAGGGATCCGGCTGAGGAGTGGACTGGGGCTCCAGCACCGCAACTGGAGGGAGATGCAGATGGAGGTGGATTGCGTGGCTCCATGCCCTTCTCACTCCAACATCAGGCAGGAAGCACGAGCTGGGTTGCCGGGACTTAGCTCCCACCCTGAACTCTCTCTGGGAGCACCTTGAGTCTCAGCGGCTTGAGCAAGCTCCGCCTGTTCCTGGCAACAATGGGACAAATCTGCGGTCTTCAGGACTCACCCCAAACTATTCATGTGAGCACCAAAAGGGTCTCCTTACAGCTTGCACATATGAACCTTGCATGAACCCATAGCAACAAATTAGGTGAAAAGCAGCAGACCAGGAGTCTGCAAGGGGTGGGGAATGGTAATACTGGAGATCAGGAGGAGGGAGGAGGAGAAGAAAGGGCCTCCGGCATCGAGGCAACGGGACAGAGCTGAACGGGTCACCGAGGGCTCCCTGACGGGGGCATGTGCCCTGCAGCTGCTCCACTGTGGGCCCCGCGGCTGCTCTGCTGTGGGCCCCACTGAGGGCGCCTCATGGACTGGACCTGCCCCCACCTATAGCATGGCGATGGGGTGGAGCCAGGTGGTCTGCTGTGAGCATAGGTGCTTTTCCACTTCCTACCATGGCAGTTTGTATACACCCATGTGTGCTATAGTATGGTCTGAGGTAGTTCTATCTCTTCCCAACGCGAGAGTCCAGGGATATAGATAAACCCAGGAATACAGTTATTATCACAGGGAAGAAGACTGATTGAGTGGTAGGGCAACACAGATGAGGGAGGAGAAAATCGAATGATCAAATGGGCCATCATCTGTGTAACTGAGTAACAAATGTGAAGGTAACATTATGTAGGACAGCATCCAGAGCTAATTCCCTTCTATGTTCTCTATAATTCTGTATTTCCTCAGTTGTTTTTGTATTAACAGAAGTGAAGACAACTTTATATTATACAGCATCCAGTGCAAATTCCCTACTATCTTCTCTATAATTTGGTATTTCCTTTAATGTTTATGTGTTAACTAATGTGAAGATAACATTATATAATACAGCATCCAGTGCTAATTCCCTACTATGTTCTGTATAATTTTGTATTTTCGGTATTGTTTATGGCTTATTCTGGTTCATATGTCTCCATTCTTTTGTCCTTAAAATTAAAAAAACAAAAAAAAAATTAAAAAAACAAAAAAAAAGAAAGCAACAGGCAAGCCACTTCATGTAGTCTATAAAGGATTTTAGAGAGCAAACAAAAATGGAAAAGTAATAATAACAGAAGCCAAATGGCTGCAAAGCCTTTGAAAAACACAGAACAAGAAACCATTAACAGATTGAAAATAACTCATCAACAATGGAGGTATACAGATTTACTAAGGATGTACTAACTGGATAAGGAAAGAACACAAGTTAAAATATCTCCTGAGCAAGAAGTTGGTCTCAGTGGAGGAAAACAAGACTCCCAGAATTCAGGTTTAATGCCATAACAAGAAACAAATGTACTAGGCTAACCAAAATGGCAGCTTCAGTTAGAATCAGTGTGTCAAGCAGTCTGTCTGGAAGATCAACTTCTGTAAGGCCCATTGCAATACCAGCTCTAATCTTATTACCTAATCTCACTCTACTTGTCAGGCCAGGAACCAGATGCTCCAAGCATAGCTGGGTCAGCCAATGACGCAGGGGCCCTCCATGATGTTGACATACAGACAGGTACAATATACTAATGCCAGGACCACATACTAGCCCATTTTAGGTAGTATCCTAGGCTATGTGTCCAAGATGCTCAGTGACTTTTAAAAACAGGTGATTCTAATGGGTTGCAGAGATAGTGGCCCTCTTCAGAGGAGATAAGAAAGTGCTGTACCTGTATATTTATAAGCCACATCATGCTTCTGGCTCTGTGAGAGCTCTTTCTTAGGCATCTCATAACCAAATAACCCTTCTTGATGTTTGTGGACTTCTCAGAATATCCTCTTCCAGTGCCTGACAGGTGGATCTTTTCTGAAATGTCTTTCTTTTTTCCTTTTCCTTTTTCTTTATTTTAGACAGTCTCACTGTGTAGTCCAGACTGGTCTCAAAGTTGTGGCAATCCTCCTGCCTTGGCCCCCATCCCTTCCTCCTCAGTGCTGAGATTACAGCTGTGCGCCACCACACCAGACTAGAATTTCTAACATGCAGAGCACAACAAACTAGGCAGCATGATGGCCATTTGGAGCATCTAAAAATGTTCCTTTTGAGAAGGGAGAGACCACCAAGACTGAACTTTCCAGGATCAGTTGCCTGTGTGATGGCAGCTGGGGACTCATCATATGTCCAGTTCCCTTCAAAACTCGGGGAAGAGATGAACGTGAGGGTCATTTGTAAGTAGAAGTGGCCCAATGGACGACAACAGAGTGATGACGAGAAGGACCACTCTCTGGAGCTGAGCAGCCAAACTTTGGTTCATACTTCTACTCTTTCTGGTTCTATGATACAAGTTTGTGGATCTCTTTACTATTTTGTTTCCCTATAAGTAAAAGCAGGGTAATATAATGTCCAAATTGTTGCACAGATGAAGAAAAACCTTGCAGTTACTAAATCTTCAATCCATAGTAATCCTTAAGCAGATAGTGTTTCACAGCAATTAAGAATGAAGGCTCTGTAGCCAGACGGCCTTAGTTTGAGTCCCAATACTGTCACCTGCTGTATGGTTTGCAGCCAGTTATTTATTCTGTCTGTGTCTCAAGTCCCTCTTGTGCCCAAAGGGGATAATGATATCCATAAGGTATTGATGTAAGGATTAAATGACCCAACAGATGGGTGGCTCAGAACAGCTCCAATTTCTGCCTTTTTTTTCTCACTATTCTGATTGGTCTAGAGTTTGCAACTTCCCTTTAACTCTCAATAATATCCCAGATTGGACATTTAAGTACATGGTCACTGTGGCTTATGTATACATCAGTGATGGCAAACCTTTCAGAGACCAGTGTCTAAACTGTAATCCGAAACCCACTTATTTATTACAAAGTGCCAACACTGCAATTAAACCTGAATACTGAGATTTTAGTTAAAAAAAATACCTTAACATCTTTTGTCTTAAAAATGAATAACATGTATGCCATAGGTTTGTCACCTCTGGTATATATCATTTAGAAAAGTCCCTGCTGTAGAGTAGATACTAAAAGTGTGTTGAGTGCTAAAATAAATATAATGCAAGCTATACAATAATTTTTAATTTTCTAGTAACTACACTTTTAATAGTAAAAAACAAATAGGTTAAACTAGTGTTAATAATAACCCAAATATTAGCATTTTTCTATGAAATATATAAAATATTAATGATACTTTATTTAAACCTGGAATCTGGTATATTTTGCATATATTATATTGTATACCACATTTCATTTGAGACTAGTAATATTTCCAGTGCCCAGTGGCCCTGTGAAGTTTGTGGCTACTATACTGGATAGCTTTAAGGATTTACATTCTTCATACATGATGATATGCCAGGGAGCCTTAAGTGCTTCTCAGGTCTGCAATATCATGGTTGAGATGTTTACTTTACCTACCATACTCTGTAAGCAGAGCACAGATACAGGGCTTTGGCATGCATTTATTATCAAGTATCATAGCTTTACCTACTGAATGGGTGGCTTCCTGGGAAATGAGTATTAACAAGCTGTTTTATTACTATGGTCTCACCAATTTACAAAAAGCAATGCTAAAACTATGTCACTAATTTTTCCTGTGTTAGTTTCCTTCTAAAGGGAAGAATCCACTAAAATTGTTTTTTAATTTCTGTGAACATTTAAACTTGTGTGTTTGTAGATTATTTCTCTCTAACCTTATGGTTGTGCTCCTGTGTTTTAGTTTCATTTTCTGGACTGGGTCTAATAATTTCATAGTCTTCTAAGCCACTCTGCTTCTAACCAAAAGTACAGTCATATCCTGACTGAATTGGTTAGCTTCCTGTCACTGTAAGAAAATGCCTGACCTCATCAATGTGAAAAGAGAAAAGATTTGGTCTACAGTTTTGGAAATTCCAGTCCATGACTGATGGGTCCTGCAATTTTTGGGTCTGTGGTGAGTGGTAGGAGACTGTGGCAGAGTAAAACCATTCACCTTGTGGCCAGGAAGCAAAGAGAAAGAGGAAGAGCTGGAAATCTCCTTCAAAAACACATATCTGATGACCTACAGGCCGCCTACTAGGTCCCACCTCTTAAAAAGTTTCACCGCCTCCCCATTGCACCCACCTGGTGATGAAGCCTTTAACACAGGGAAGGGTTTTAGCTTTTGCATGGTATTCATCTCATTTTCCTTCTTTGGGGCAGTTTTTGTTTATCCTAATCTTAAAACATTCCTAACCTGGAGAAAATCAATGGTAGTGAGCTGTGGGGACAAGGAAGAAGAGATGCAATGTTATTGAATTTAAAAAATGACAGCCGAGCCCTACCAATCAAAGAATCTCATTTGTGGAGTCTTACTAGGTCCTGGATGACAACACACTTTGGAGTTTACAGTTACTTTGCTGTGACAAGATCGAGATGCTAGAATGATTGAAGAACCATGCTTTGGCATAAAACAACAGGGCAATTTTGCTTGTGAAGCTTCTACCCACTAAGAAAGGGCTTAGTGTATTAGAGCTGGAAAGTTCTCAGGCACTGTATAGTGTGGTATTTCTTTGGCTTATCAAGAAAGTGGGACCTGGAGAAATTAAGACACTTGAAGTTCAAGTGGCAAGTAAGTAAAGGAGTCAGGACACTTGGTTTCCTTGATCTTAGTATTCGCTATAATATCACCAGGTGGGGGTCTGTGTAGGTACTTTGTCAGAAGACACAGGGACTTGAATTTACCCCCATCCACTGAGTAGGTTCTGGACTACCATGGAAGCGAACTGCTGAGCTTGTTAGCTAGAGGCATGAGCAGATGTATTAGGTAGAAAGAGGTACACACAACCGTATGTGGGCACTCATCAGTGATGTGCAGTATGGCCTGGGGCTGGCAATATTTATGTGTTCTTGTGGTTGGAAATCTGCAGAATCTGTGAATCTGTAGAAAATCCAGCCTCAGTTTACAGAGGAGAGGCAATGGCCCATTTTACAGGTGAAAGGCAAGGAAGGCCTATGTTACAAGCTTGTTGTGTCTTTAAGACTTGGAAATCTTTTTTGCTTTTTGAGTGAGTTACCTAGGGGGGAAAAAGACACTGTAACTTTAGATAACTTGGGTCCTGAAATTGAGTATAAAAGTGTAATTTTTAACTTATGATTTTCTTTGTCTCCTTTCTACCTATCTTTATTTCTTCTCTCATACATCAGTATACATATTGCAGCACAGCTATCTTGCTTTGGGTAAAGGGATACAACCTGGTATTCTCCCCCAAAGATTTTATTACCTTACACAGGTTATCGGTGGTCACTTGTGATCATTTTGTTCTTGCTAACTTCTCTCAAAGCCTCTTACCCAGGTCATTCTCCATCCAAGGGCATAGTCAATGTATTTTGAGCCCTAAAACGCATGTACCATGGGAACACTGTTTAACCCCACCTTTGACTACTGTTGCCCCTACAGTAGGCAGAACTTCAGCTGTCATCTGAGGCAGGTAGATTGATAAAGTAGGAAGTCAGTTTCTATTTCAAAAGGGAGAATCTGGAGAAGGGTTTTGGCACAACCAACAGACAGGAATCCCTCCACAATAATCCTCATGATGGTTAGACTTGCTGATGTCATATGACAGGATTGTTAAATGTGAGGACTGCCACACAAGCCATATGGAGCTGGAGAGATGACCTAGGCTCTTTGGAAGTGACTGATAGGTTAAAAAAAGGAGGATCAGGAATCAAAGGCTGACTGGGCTGCCTTTGACAATCATTGTTTAATATCAACTTGCCAAGTGTTCCTCCAGAATATACATGTATTACAATTTTCAGCTGTAACATGCTCCAAATCTCATCACTCCAGCTATCTCTGCCTGAACATGAGCAACCTGCTACGAGCAGAGAAAACTCATGCAGTATTCAATACCGCAACAGGCTGAGATACCCTATAGTACTTCGTTAACGTCAACCATGATGAAACGCTGTAGCAACTGACAGTGGTAGGCAAAAAAAAAAAAAACAAAAAACCAAAAAACCCAACCAACCAAACAAACAGAAAAGTCTGTGCTAGTTCACGTTTCTCTTGGAGTGCGATTCTGTTTGAGAGAAGCGAAGCACAGGAAGGGCAGAGTACTGTACATCTTGCTTTAAGGTGGCTGTTGGCCACTTCCTTGAGGAGTCTTCAGTGTGTGTATGGTGTTACGCAGTGAGGACCCCCGGCAACTGTTACGCAGTTTTCGCTTCCTGTTTGGCAAACTCACCTGTGAAGGCCGAGACCTGCAGTTCTTTCGGGAGGATGGGCTAGGAGGTAGGAACATACAAAGTCTAACACATGGACATTAAGATAGAAAGTGAAGACAGGATGAATTTCAGTTTTGTTGGAATTGGCTGCTTTTCTCCGGAAGTTCGGCTGTCTTACAAGTGCAAGCCAAAGCACTGTAAGACTTTGTGCAAAGGATGCAGCACTAGCCAGAAGGGAAGGATTTGGTGAGTGAAACTTTCCAAACTGGTTAGCGTAGAAAAGACGGGCCAAAGGAGATGAGTAGGTAGGTGGAGAGCTTTGAAACCCTGGGAACTGATGGAAGAGGTCAAGGTTCAAAGGTCGCGTCTTGGAGGCCTGAGGAAGGAAGACAGGCTGTGGGAGCCGGGACAGAGCCCGCAGCCCTGTGCAGCACAGCCTGCGGCGAGAGCCTTCCCACTGTCACCTCGCCGCCAGCTCAAGCGGTAGATGTCTCCCTTCCAACTCCGGAGCACAGCAACTCTTCCCGCTGGTGAGTACGTCGTGCCACCTGAAGAGTTAGGAAACTCAGTTAATTGGCTCAGGCCAAAGAATGTGAGCGCATTCTAGTTCAGTTTCTGTTCAGTAATTTTGGGAGGTGTAACCGATTGGATTCGGGTTAGAAGGGGTTTGGTTTGGTGGCTTTTAAGCACTCCCCACGTCCACAAACGACTTGGAAAGTTGACCAGAAATGAACACTGTTTGGGATCTCACCCGACCCAAGCGCCGGCGCACCCGCGGTGTGGCTAAGTGTAGGTGAGGGCGATGAGGACCCCGCGGAGGAAGGTCCCGGCATCCCCCCGAAAGCCGGCCTCCGACGCCCGGAGCGGTCCCGGCCGGAGCGCGGGCCGGGTCACCTGACTCGCGGAATTCGGGGCGCGGGGTGGAGGGGAGGGGACGGGTAGCACCTCCCTTCCCGCTCCCGCGGGATCCAGGCCGGCGGGGGCCGGCGCCCGGCGGCCACGTGGTGGTGCTGCCGCTGCCCGCGCCCCGCCGGCCCAGCCCGCGAGCCCGGGCGCCCACTGACCCCGCGGCGGCGGGGGGAGGAGGAGGGGGAGGGACGCGGCGCAGGAAGCGGAGCAGGAAGCGAGCCCAGCGGCCGAGCTTTCCTAGGAGGCGGCAGGCGGGGTGGCGCAGCAGCGGGGCCGGGAGCGGCCGCGTCGATGGGGTGAGTGCGCGGCGCTGCGAGTTGGGAAGCTGCGCGCGGGTCCCGGCTGCGTCCCCGCCTTTGTGTCTGGGGCTCGCGCGAGGGAGGCGGCGGGCGCTGCGGACGGCGCCGGGCGGGGCGGCAGTGAAGGTCCCGCCGACGCTTCTCCCGCGCCGCCGGCTGTCCGCGCAGGGCGGATTTGGGAGCAAGAAGAAGAGGAGGATGGTGGGGACCAGTTAAGTTAGGATGAGGCGCTCTCCTGCTCCCGGCCCCGGGCGGCTCGCAGGCCGGACGGGGAAGGCAGGGCCGGGTTGCCGCGCAGGGGAGCGCCAGAGGGAATGAATGACCAAGCGCAGGGAGGAGGCCGGGCGCGCCCCCCAGCCTGCCCTGTCCCACCTGCTTAGTCCTACGCGCTCCCCCGGTCCCTGCTTCTGGGCTCGCCCTGCCTCCTGGCTGAACTTGGAGCAGCAGGGGAGGGAGGCGCGAGCGGGAGACTCCAGCGGGCTCTGCAGACCCAGGGTCCGCTATTGTTCCTTTGCGGACTTCGGGGAGCCCTTCGGCTGGCGCTAGGGCTCCCTTTGGGCCTCCCGGGGCTCCCTGAACCCGCCTCCCGCCTGTCCTTTCCCGCGTCGTGCTCTGAGGAAGACGGGAAGGAGGGATGCTGGCGTTGGGGTGCCTGACTTCGGGAGGAAGGAGGGGCGCCCGCCTGTGCGGCGACCCCGGCCGGGGAGGACTGAATCCTTTCCTTCCACCTGGCCTTCCCTGCCGGCTTGGGCCGCTCTGTCCGCTGTTCTGCAGTTTGCGGCGTGCGTCTGCAACCCCTTTTGGTGGGGAAAGATGGTGGGGTCTCAGACCCTGAGGTGGAGCAGACGGCATTACAGCAGATGGAGGTCTGTGGAACCTGAAGGCATCAGAAGTGACCTCGCAGGGACCTGAGAATGGGCAGGGCATGCAGGCTCCCCTTTCTTGTCTCAGGAGCCCCGCTCTGCGCAACTCTTACTTTCCAGTGATGGATTTTGGGAAAATCTGCGCACTCAGTAACAGTCGCCTGGGACCTGCGACTTCGCCAACAATGCAAGCTCGTAGGTGATTTGAATGGGATTTCCTTCTGGGAGAGCTCGGGAGAGCATAGTGGCCCGGAATGGGGAAAGATTGCTTCTTATCTGCGGAATGTGATCTCAAGGCCATAAAAGTCCGGAGGAGAGAGGATTTGGTTTTGTCCATTAATAGGACTTCGGAGAAGCTCATTTAAGGAGTCCTCACCTTCTTGAGGTTTGAACGGAGTTGGAGAAGATACGTGAATCATAGGGACGCGGAATTGATTTCTGTACTCCACACGTGGTGGCCCCTATGCATTGTTACTGATGGGTATAATTTGATAACATTTTCTTAAGAACGAGCAAATGAGATCTTTATAACCTTGGGTTTGTAAGGCAGCCAGTTTTATCTGGCGTATATCCAGTTCTTATTTTAACCAGTACCTGCTTTTTAAAATTTTTATTTTTGTGTGTATGTGTTTTTATTTTTTGGTACATTTTAGATAAACATAGTGATCACATTCATCATAGGGAATTTGTACCTGTACATGATATATCGAGCTTCTTCTTTCTTCCCCATTCCCCTCCCCTCCCTTCGACTCCCTTGGGCTGAGAGACACATTCTTTGCTGGGCTGCCCATGATCTTCATCATTTACATTTCCTGAGAGGCTTCTTAAATGAATTTATTGAAACATTTACATTCCTTAAAATAGTTTTAGGACCTTTTGGGGGAGGGACAGTGGTGCAGATGGAATCTAGCTCGGGCTTTGCGGATTTGTAGGCAAGCCCTTTACCACCGAGTTACAGCCCAATCCTTTTTTGAAGGTAGTGATAGTGGTTATAATCCAGTTGAAAAAAAAGTCCTACTACTATTATCTGTGAAACTGAGTAAGAAGAATAGATGCTGAGCCCCTGAGGGTTCGGCGGGGGAGTGAGACATTGCCCCGCCCCTGAACAGTGTTTCTGACAGTGAAATTCCATCTCTAGATTGCTAGTTCTCAAAGCATCTTAGAGGCAGGTACACCTACTATTCTGTGCTTTTGTTGTTGTCGTTACTGAGCTCAAACCCACGGCCTTCTCTTACTGAGCAGGTGCTTTGCCATGGAGCCACACCCCCAGCGTCCCTACCTTGTACTGTAAAAGTAAGGAACTAGATTTGGAAATTAAGGACTAGTGGGCCTTGAATTTAATAGAATGTGGTTGGGAACTTCTATCTTTCCCTCCCTCTCTTCCAAAATAAAAAAAAAAGTGAAATGTTTCAAACGTGTAAGAAAGAGACTATATAGTAAAGCATTCATTTTTCCACCAGCTAGATTTGAGAGTTGCTAACATTTCCATATTTCCTCATACCCTTCCTCATTAACAGTAAACTGTAATTTAAAGATTTTTACCCATCCTACACTGTCCCCTTCCAGCCTCTCAGGTAACTACTAATGTAGAATTGGTGCATACATTTTCCAGCCATGTTGTGGTACTTCTGTGGATTATATACCCACAAAATATACGCAAATGTGTATTTAGTATTTCACATAAATGGCATAATTCTATATGTATACAGCTTGCATTTTATACTTACCATTATGTTTTCGAAGTATGTGTCTCTACTCACTTTAGCCGCTACAGAGAATTCTAGTACATGAATAAATCATAGTGTAGCTACTCCCTTGCCAAGAGAAAATTAGAGTTGCCAGGTTTTCACAGTTACCAGCACTTTTCTATTGAGGAACAGTTCGTTTCCACGTTTTTATTGTAACGGTGGTGAACTACGAATTCTGAGACAGTTTCCTTGGACCCAAATTTCTCTGTTCCACAGCTGTACAAGCAGTTGCCAGATAGTGAGGTGAGCAGTGCTGCTTTCACCGTCTCATTCACTCCTCAGGGAGTGTTTATACAGGGCGTCTCTTGGCCATCAGTTGGATGAAAAAGTGGATTGTTCAGTTTTAAACTCTAGGAACACAGATGATATTCATTGGCTGCATTTATTTTTGTTTTTAAATAAGAAAAGTGCCTCTTCATTATAAAGCCGAAGTGTGAAACAAAATCATTGCGCCGAGTTTGGGGTACTTGTGCAAAACCCTTTCTCAAACATTTCAGGAAGCATCTCCAAATGTATGAAAATGTGGCTGTGTTAGGGACGTATTTTGCCATCAGTGGGAACCCCTTAAACTGGAAGGAGCTTTAGGCATTTCCTCATTAGTCCTTCAAACTGCTGGGCCCCTACCCGCCCCTGAGCCTTCACATGTGCTGTTCCCTCTACTTAAAGAACTCTTCCCCTAGATACTCCGTGGCTGTGCCCTGCTTCCCGAGGTGTTTAATCTAACACCCTTTCCATGATGCCCTGACACATCTTCCTGTTGGATTTTCTTCCATGGCCCTTATTGCCTTCTACTTTGCCACCTATTTTGTGTTAGTATTGCCTTTCTTTGCTTGAATATAAGTCCACAAAGAGGGGGTTTTGTTTCTCTGGTTTACTACTGTGTCCCTTGTGTCCAGAACAGTGATGACACATATTAGGTACTCCACTATAGGTGAACAAAGGAAAATAGTGATTCTTGGAGCTTCTCTTTCATTATATATTGGACATCCTAATGGTGTCCAATTACATAGCCATGATCGAGTATGCCAGATGTCATATTTACAGATTCTTTTATTATTTTAAAGAGAAAAATACTAAAAACAATGATATAAATTTCAAAACAAGATAATAGGATAGTGATATGGTGAGTACATTGCTTATTGTTATCCTCAAAGTAGTTGCTCAGATTACAGGATGTAGGCATGAAAAATTGATCAAACAATATATGCACAACCATTTTTCAACGAACTAATAGAAATTAGTAATACAGCTATCCTAGCTACCACATATACTTGCTTTCTCTTTTGCCTTCCTTTTCTCCTTTCCCCATCCCAGTTTCTCTTTCCTGTTATGAAGTTTCTTCCCATTTCCCAATATCTACTGTACATTTTGGCTCTTATTTGCTCTTTCAGCTTCTTACACTAGGGAGACAATATGATGTTTACTCATGTGAGACATGTATTTCACTAATGCATATGATCTCAAGATACATCCATTTACCTATAAAAGTCTCAAGTTTATCCTTCTTTATAGCTGAGTGGCAGTCCATTGTATAAAAATACCACATCCTTTTTATCCGCTCCTCATTTGACGGGCATTTGGGTTGTTTCCAAGATTTAGCTATGGCAAATTGTACTGCAATGAACATAGGTGCACATATATTGCTGTGGTATGTTTTTAATTCTTCTAGGAAGATACCCAGTAGAGGAGTAGCTGGGTCAAATGGGACTTCTAATCCTAGTTTTTTGAGGAATCTCCACACTGCATTTCACAATGATTGCACCAGTCTACACTTCCTATAGATTTTAGCAGCATTAAAAAAACTCCACAGGTCAGCTAAAAAAGTCACTCTATTTAAATCCATGTGATTTATCCCACAAAATGTGTGTGTCTAG
Organism: Dinomys branickii; assembly: GCA_004027595.1. Lineage (NCBI taxonomy): Eukaryota > Metazoa > Chordata > Mammalia > Rodentia > Dinomyidae > Dinomys > Dinomys branickii. The sequence goes on from PVLD010000653.1 coordinate 153,504, forward strand.
ATTTTTTTCATCTAGCAATTTGCTAACTATGAATTCAAAGGAGGGTGTGCGTAATAGGATGCTTGGCAGCACACTCGCATTTCCTTTTCATGATAACCCGGTTCTCTGGTGTTGTAAATGTGGAAGGTGCAGGATCAAGGGATGCAGATCCCCACCCTCCAGTCCACACAGTACCTGTCCAAACAGGCAGTGACTTTTTCCAGCAACATCCACAGTGAATTTCTAAGAACAGAAAGGAATGTTTTTGAGAATCACTGCAAAGAGTGTGCTCATCAGTGCCTTGACTTTGTGCCTTCATCTATAAGGGGCTTTAGGGGAGGGTAGCTTCATGAGTGGAGGGAGAATGTTAATATAATCTAAAGAATCTAGGAAGAACCAATGTGTGGCTAAGTACTCAGAAGTACTCCAAGTACTGTCATATTGTCAAATACTTAATCACGGTACAGAAAACATTCATTGCTATGGTGCAGTGCATTATTTTGCTAGAAGCCAACTGAATTTTCTTTGCCTTGCATGATGAATAAGGAGTTGACAGACAAAGCTAAATATATCAAAAGCTTCTTAGGGAAATTTTAAGCAGGTAATTGGGAAAGGGGCATAGGTTTTTTCTCTAATTAACTATACGGGAATATGATACGGGTGGTATCTTTAAAAAAATCACTAGCTTATTGAAGTATGACCATTTTAACCTCTAATAAAATGATTGTGAAAGAAATCAGAATATTATGGGTCAACATGTTTTAATTCACCTTCAAGGTGAAAACTTGAAGCATAGAATTATATGATTATTCTTAAAACACTGTACAATATAATGAGATTTCTTCTCTTTGCTTGTAGTTACCCATGGGTTGGAAACTGTGGGTGGTTGAACAAAAGTTAGAGAAAGATTATTTATCAAATGCCCATTTCCTAACACCAATCAGCTACATTGAACAAAAACTGGTCTGGTTTTAGACATCAGACTGACTCTTGGGTATCAGTATGTTTTGTTAACATTTTAAAGTGGAACTCGATGAAAAACTCCTGTGTTTAATTGAAAGAAACATGCTTCAGTCTTGCCAGTGTCCAACAGAGTATCTATCACATGGCAGGTAATTAACTTTTATTGAGCTGTGCACTCGTAACCCCAAAGGTCATCAGTCTCTCATGGTGGCCATCGGTCATAGAGCTGTCTAGTAAAAATGAAAAATCTAAACAATAATCCAAAGGTAGGGAGATGTAGGTAGCAGCAGAATGTACCTTTTCTTCCTGTCCACAGTTTGGGGAAGTTCATGAATTGTTTTCCACTGCTTCACCAGCTGGCTTTCTGAGATAGATCTCACCTCTTCTAACCCACCATCTAGTCCAGTCCTCTCTATAGTAAGTGACAGTCTGGAAATTACAGTTTCTTGCCATGTAATTCCATTGCTGTTGGTCACCTCTGGCAAGGTAAATGTTCAGGTATTCTTCATGCTTCCAGATAAACAGAATCCAAGTGTGAGAAAAGTTGATTGTAGTGTGAGAAGATTACTGTACGGTGGAAGAAATTGCATGCATTTGTTCTCTCCCTTTTTCTTAAACTGATACTTAGTGAACAGCGAAGTTTACCATCAAGTAGCCTCACATAGGCAGTTCATAATCTACTATACCACTGTCCCTCACAATCATTTACTGTATAGTGATATATTATTTTACGCTGACCTTTTAAAACTTCAACATAATCTTTTTATGGGCCTTAATATCAGTAAAAGAAAAATCAGTGTCTGTCTCTTTTTTATGATATCTAGATTAATTCAATTTGCTCAATCTAAATTTTCATTTTAAAGTACTGAATAATTCTAAAATTAGCAGCAGCAGCACTTGCTTCTTTTCAGTTGTGCAAAGTTTGTCCAGTGGTTGTTGCTGGTTGAGGTAGAACCTCAGACAGAGCAGAAAGCTCTAGCAGAGCTCATTGGGCAGGGAGTGGATCAGAGGCCTGAAACACTGGTTTTTACACTAGGGTGGCATCAAGAAAATGTTTTCCTCCAAGAGGAATCCCTTTTGCAAACTGTGAGAAACCATCTAGTAATGATTCTGAAATAGTTTTGAGTCAAAGGTACACACTTCTGCAAACCTAATGCAGGTTCTGGGCCATTTTTTCCTGGGAGACATTGATTCACAAACAGTGAGGCTATATGTTCAAGAGGTTTGTGGAGCTCCCTGATATAAGGCCACTTCTGACCCTCACTGAAATGCCCTGATTGAGACTTAAAACCTTTTTGAATGGGCCTAGAAAACTCCTATTTGCTTTTATTTTTTTGGTACCCAGAATCAAACTCATGACCTTGCACTTGCAGGGCAGGTGCTGTGCCGCTGAGCTATATCCCTGGCCCTCTGTTTACTTTTAACACTTCTCAATGGGGAAGATTAGTTACAACGGATCTATTTTCTTGTCATTGCCCCTCTGCACAGTTTGATAAGCTGGCAAATAGGAGTGAAAAATAATAATTGTGAGTTTTATATTGTTAGCTGGAAAACCAGCCATCGGTTGCTATACCAACCCATCTCCATGCTTGTGATCATTTTTAGGAACTGTTTCTATTGAATGCACTTAGAAGTACTATTAGTACTGTTTAGAAGTAATAAAAAGTGGCTCTGTGGTGTGACTATTTCAGTCTTGAAAGATTCTAAGGGAGGGACTTACGCTGCTCCGCCAAGGGTGACTGATCGCTTGGTCTGGAATTGGGCCTGCACTGTCCTTCTTCTCTTCAGGTAGCAGTAGTTTCCTGGCTTTACTGTTGCAGAGAGAATGGAGATGCCTCTCCTTCTTGCTCAGTGATCCTGCTAAGCTCACAGGGTAGGCCTTTCATTGCAGCCCAGAGGGGGACTGTCCCTAACTTGTGCTCTGTTTTACCGTTCTTGCCCTGACTGCTTAGTCTGATGGGAGCCAGTGGGACCCTAAGGAGGACAGGGCCACCTTTCCTAGTCAGGGTATTGGCCATCATCTAGCTGCTTCCCTCACAGAAGAAAACATCCTTCTGGGAAGTTAAAGGCCCTGCCATTGTCAGCCATACTTAGCGCTTCTCTTGGGGTTCAGAGTGACATCCTTAAGCCAGTGCAGGCAAAAATTGGGTCAGGAGCCCGGTGCAGTGGCACTTGCCTGTAGTCCCAGTACTTTGGGGAGGTTGATGCAGGAAGAGAGCAAGTTTGGGTCCCGCCTGGGCAAATTAGTGAGACCATGTCTGGAATTTTAAAAAGGGCTGGAGATACAGCTTCATGCAGAGGCCCTGGTTTCAATTCCCAATACAAAAACAAAAAAAAAAAAAAAGAGGAGGAGCTGAGCTGAAGGAGATGCTGACCTGCATGTAACAGAGTTAGCCTGATGGAAATGCTTTAAACAAGTCAGGTTAACCAGAGCCTGTTCCGGGGTCACTAGCATTTTGCTGTCAGTGAATAAGGTTGGAGTAGTCTGACGCTATGTCAGATTTCCCATGAGTACAGGAGTTGCTGGGATAATTGAACATTCATGGACGCCTGGTGAATGGCAGTCTGGCCTGTATGGGCTTAGAGTTTTAGCCATGGGAAGACACATTTGCAGTCAGCAATGGTACGAGGTCGACTATTGGCTTTTGGGATGGAGTGGTGGGAGGAATGTACTTCACAGGGGAGGCCGAGGCCCAGCGAAGGGAAAATAACCTCCTGGAAAAGGACAGTAAGGGCAGAACCAGATATAGTCCTAGTTTTGGCTGCATGCAGCCTCAAGCCCCTAAACATTGTGCTTTTTTACCTGTCAGATACTGTTATTGGGAGTCTTATAGGAAGCTAATTATAATTGCTACAGGTGAAGACTTGTTCAGATTCAGCAGTCCACTTTGAGGAAATAGGGTGGAAATTGGGAGTCTCAGTAAGGCAGATGGCACTGAGCAGTGTCAGGAAGATTGGAAAGGATGTGGAACCCAGGCCCTCAGCGTCCAGCTGATTGAGAAGCGTGTAAACAAACCCATTTGTCAGGCTTTGTCAGGGAGTTAACAGATTCTGTGCAGAATCACTTAATTTGACAAGAATGTTCAAGTAATTTGAACATCTCCTGTGAAAGTTGTCATGTTGGTGACTGAGCATTTATGAACAATGAGGGAGTGCAAACAGGCTGGTGTTGCTAAGAGAAGCAGCACTGCCTCGCGGCCTCCTTCCTGCTTCAGGAGGATGTGGGGCCAGTGAGCCAAAAAGTTCGGGAAAGAGAGGCTGCATTTTCTTCCTTAGGAAGTGCAGCCCGAAGGGAAGTATAAGATGCACCCCTCCCAAAACATGCCAGAGCCCCAGGTGAACTCACTGTCCTGCATGACCCAGGAGGCCACACACCAGGCTGGGCGCTGAGCAGTATCCCTTCTCTTTCCAGGCGATCTTACTTTGGGCAAATCCGCGTGCATCATGTTTGGAATTTGCTTCAGGTGCTCTCAGAACCTTGGGGTCTTTGTTTAAAGAAAAAAATATTTAGATTTTTCTTTGAGGTTAGTACAATTTGTCTCTTCTGAGGAAAAAGATTGCTTTTCTTTTCTATGAGATTTTTTTTTAATTGGGAAAAGACTGCACAAAATATGAGAATAGAAAATTATAAGCTGGGAATATGGCTCAGCAGCACAACACTTGCTTGGCAAGTGCAAGGTCCTGAGTTTGATTCCCGGGAATTTAAAAAAAGAAGAAAGAAAATTATAACCAATATCCATAGACATATCATCTGACAATCTAAAATTACCTCGTTAAGGAAAACTCATTTATTTTTCTTAAAGAAAATTCGTTCTGCGCAAGCCTTATATATCTAGTCAGCAGTCTCATTAATTCCGGGTAATTAGATTCTTTCTATGCTATATAATTTTATATAGCATTAAGCATCCCCTCATTTACTTTTTTTATTGCTTTTCTAGTCTTTGAAAGCCCGAAAGAGGCAGGCAGGCCAAGAGCACTGATTTCCTCTCCATGACACCTGTCCCGAGGGGCCCTTTCGTCCCTGTTGATGGCTGTGTCACTGTGGTTTGCACCTCATGTGGCAAGACGTTTGCTCTTTCCCTCTGCTTTTAAACACCCCGGATTAAAGTGCACACCAGGACAAAAGGTGCTGGGTTCCCAGGACACAAAGGAGGTGTCTGATACCCACTGTGGCAAAGGAAACTGAAGGAGCGGCTCACCCTATCCTGTCACTATCTGCCGCAGGCCCGTGGCCACCTGCCCTGCTGTTGGCCCTTTTGTGTGTCATTTCCAGAACAAGGCTCACCCTGCTCTCCCTGCCCCATTCTTGTTCCTTTGGGTGGCATTTTTAAGATTCCACTTTTCTTATCATATCGGTGCTTTTCATTGTCCTGAAGGATTATAGCGTATCACTTTTTATTGCCTGGAGACAGTTGTAGAAGATAGAATGATCTTTTCTTTTTTCTTTTCTTTTCTTTTCCTTTCTTTTCTTTTCTTTTCTTTCTTTTCTTTTCCTTTCTCCTTTGTCGTTTCCCTTTCCCTTTCCTTTCCTTTCCTCTCTCTTTTTTTCTTTTTTTGGGTACTGGGGATGAACTCAGGCCCTTCACACTAAGCTACATGCCCAGCCCTTTTAATTTCTTTTATTTTGAAACAGGGTTTCACCAAGTTATTAAAGTGCCCGGGCTGGGCTGAAACCTGTGGGGATTACACACTTGTGCTGCTACACCCAGCTACAGTAATTTCAGCAGAAATTTCCTAATGTTAGGGACGTGTATGATCAGACATTCTGCTTTTCCAAATTGTTACCAAAAACTGAGTAACAAAGGTGACGGTAACATTATGTAGGACAGCACCCAGAGCTAATTCCCTTCTATGTTCTCTATAATTCTGTATTTCCTCAGTTGTTTTTGTATTAACAGAAGTGAAGATAACTTTATATTATACAGCATCCAGTGCAAATTCCCTACTATCTTCTCTATAATTTGGTATTTCCTTTAATGTTCTTGTGGTAACTAATGTGAAGATAACTATGTAATACAACATCCAGTGCTAATTCCCTACTATATTCTGTATAACTTTTTATTTTCTGTATTGTTTATGGCTTTTCTGGTTCATATGTCTCCATTCTTTTTTCTTTAAAATAAAATTAAAAAAACAAAAACAACAAAAAAAACCAAATTGTTACCAAAACATGGGAACCTCCATCCCAATCTATACTTCATCAGCCTCGTTGAGTGTAAAACAAGCCTTTTCACTTGTCTATAATTATCTTGATTTTTTTTGATACTGACTTTAGCATAGTTGTATGGGAAAGCATTTTACACTTGATTTCATTAAAATGATTTGTTAGCTGTATACTTCACCTATGATTAGGACGAAGAAAGAGGACTGCCCAAGCCCAAGCCAGGGACGTGGGAGGGCGAGCTGACAGCCCCAAGGAAGGCCTTCTGTAAGTTGGTCCATTCTGATTTCCTGGAGGCAGCTTTCTGTGTGCCAGGAGCAATTCTGAGGACTGCCATATCTTTAAAGGCTACTGGTTCTTTTTTTTTTTTTTTTAAGTACTTGAAAGATTACACTGTTGGCCTAGACTCTTCTTAATTATTAATGTTGTCTAATACGTAGCCTAGTGTCATGTTGGGCTCAAATATTGGACCTCAATTTAATCTATGTTCTTCTGTTTATGAGTGGTGCCACTTTGACCAAAGAATCTTTCCATGCTGCAATTTACTAATCTGGAAGCAGGGAGTAATAATAATAGCACTTAATTCTGAATTGGTTATGAGGATTAAATGAGATGCTACTCACTTATAATGCCATTTTAAAAGTAAAAATCTGCCAAAGAGTCATTTTAGTAAGTTGACACCTATTGTGGCAGTTGTCGTTGCAAATACTGTTATGTTCTCTATCAAATTACATTTAAAGAACTGCTGCTTTATTGACCAGATGGTTATTTTATTATATCTATATCAAGAAAGACAAGTTGCCCATATGTTGTTCTAACACACTGTAGTTTGCAACCGGTTTTCTCTTTGTTATTCTTCCTGTTAGTTTCAATATTATGTCCTTATATTTGGTGGACAAAAAACATGCACTTTCGTTTCTCATGACCAACTCTTCCCAAATTGTATTAACAAATTCTACAAAAAATACCATATTTCAACTGTAATCTAAACACAGCAGTAGAAATGTTGGTGAAACTGAAGACGGTGGTGGCTAGCATGCAGTGATGTGAAGGTAAGTTCATCACTGGTGATTAGGAAAACTGTCCAACTGTTGGTAGAGGAAGATACAGACTTTTTTTGTAATAGGTTACAGGGAAGTGGTAACTGAGTCCGTTAGTGCTGTGTAGAATAAAGTCAGCGGCTACTTGTTCCTTATTCTCATATAGAAGAGTGAATCAATTTTCTTTCTTTCTTTCTTTCTTTCTTTCTTTCTTTCTTTCTTTCTTTCTTTCTTTCTTTCTTTCTTCCTTCCTTCCTTCCTTCCTTCCTTCCTTCCTTCCTTCCTTCCTTCCTTCCTTCCTTCCTTCCTTCCTTTCTTTCTTTCTCTTCTCCCCCTCTCCTCCCCCTCCCCTCCCCCACTCCTCTCCCTTCCCCCCTCCCTCTGCTCCTTTTTTGGATGGTACTGGGGATTGAACCCATGACCTTCTCACAGAGCTCCATCCTCAACCCTTATTTTTGAGAGAGGGTTTTGCTAAGTTGTTCAGGCTTGGCTCAAACTCAGTCCTCCTGCCGAAGTCTCCCAGACTGATTCCTTCAAACTACAACTTCCAAACCTGTGATCCTGGATGCTGAGACAGGAATATCACAGTTTCAAGCCCAGCCTGCTCAACTTAGTGACAGAGAGAGTGAGACTTTGTCTCAAAATAAAAAAATAAAAAATGGCGTAGGGATGAAGGCTTTGGGTTGAATGCTCAGCAGAAATAAAGGAATAAAGGAAAGAAGGGAGGAAGGGCTGGGGATATAGCTTGGGCCAAAGGTTCACTCCTTAGTACCATTAAAAACAACTATAACTTTCAATCATCTGCCTTGCATATTTACTAAATGTGAGCTTAGTGATCTTATGATAGTAAATAGTCAAGTCTGGTAGCACATAAGTTTTTTGTTTAATTTTTATCCTACTTATAAGATGCTATTATAGTCTTTGAAGATAAAACCTAAATTATTATTATTTAATAAAGGTACAAGACACAAATAGAGGCTACAAGGGTCATTTAAAATTTTCTCATAGTCACAAAAAGAAAGTTTAAAACAATGAAATTAATATTTTACCAAGTATACCCAAAATACTATCATTTCTATCATGTAATGCATATAAAGCTTATTTGTGATACAACTGACATTCTTTTTTCTTAGTAGGTCTTTGAATTCCATTTGCTCTGCATCTCAGTTTGCGCTGGTCACATTTTAAATGCTTGGTAGCCACATGTGGCTCATGGTTACATATTGGACATATACGTATAAATAATGTGGCTTCATATGGGTTCTGTAACCATAGCACCACTGGTGTGTAGGATGTTCTCAATAAATGCATGTTTCATAAAGTTTTCCTGTGTCTTTGCCTAGTTTACGTGCGATTTTGCCTGTAGCTTGAAGTATTTCTGTGGAGAAGTAGAACAGCTTTATCAAAAACTGATTATACATGATACAATGGGCATTTGAGGTTTCATATACAAATTTTTATCTCTGCTTTTGTACATGTGAATAATCTACATGAACTTCATTAACAGTAAGGGTGATTTTGTAGACAAGGGATGTTGTATGATCTGCAGTTCTATGTCCATTGTGTACATAGTTGTCTTACTGTTGGTATTCAATGTGTATGATATGAGTAAGACACAGATTTCTCACCATTCCCCAAATAGATTTCTTATCTTTCTTAAATTATAAGTTCAGCATATTAAATCTTCCTTCCATTCATGGAAGCATTCTCAGTCCTTCATGTTAATACTGTTTGCTTTTCATGCCAGAAAGTGGTTGCAAATGGAAAGTGAGAAGGGTCAGGGTTTCAAATTCAATTAACAGAAGTTTGTCTTCACCACCAGGAGACTCTAGGCCCCCTCTGGCCCAGGCCTGGAACAGCTGGCAGCTTCTAATGGAAGAAAAGCTCTGAAAGGCTTTTTCATTTTCACTGCCGGGGCAGTCATGTGGCAAATCCAGGCTAGCACGGACCCTGGGAGTGATGCCTTGGTGTTTGAATCACTGTGTCAGGCATCGCTCTGGATTAGAGTAAATTAGGGTGAGTGATTATATTGGCATTTCATATCTTCACTGCTATTCAAAGGTAAGTGCACGGAAGGTTGTCACTGGACCTCGAAGCCTCCTGGCTCAGCGCAGACACCCCTTACTCCCCGGGGAGGCTGCCCCACTGTTCTTCCTTGTTCCTCCTATGTTGAAGGTTTGCCCTCCCTTCAGAGTTGCTTCAGGAGCAGCTTCCTCACTTCCCTCCTTCATACTCCGTTGCCTCTGTGGAGCCAAGGCCCTGTGCAGCAGGGGGTGGGGATGTGTTCCCAAGCACTTGTCTCCATTGGATCCAGCGGTGACCGGAGCTTTTTATTTCAGAAGGATTCTATAGTGGTGTCATGGTTTATGTTTAGATGTCCCCAAAGCCTCCTGCAGTCATAGGTGGGGCTTCTTCAAAGGTGACTGAATCTGGAGTGTGTAATGCTGCGATTAAGGGTGTGTGATTACTAAATCAGTTCATTGATTGATTTGGCCCCTCCCTAACCCCAGTAGCCCAGAGAGAATATAAAGGGGCAGAAAGAAGCTACTAAGGTCCCTTGCTCACTCTCACCTGTCTGCTTGCTGCGGACTGCTTCTCTTCTGCGGTGCCCCCTGCCGTGCCACTCTGCCTTGTAGTCAGCCAACTGAGTGTGGAAGCTGCCGTGACCTGTGAGCTACATAAACCTTTCCTCCTCCAACTTTGGCTACAGGTATTTTGTCTTAGCAGCGAGAGAAGTAGCCAAGACAAGTAGCCTAGTCTATTCCTTTCCAGTTGACTGGGGTATTTTCACTGTTGGCCTGGTTTCTATAGGAGAGCCAAAGGGTTACTGTCAGAATGGAAATAGCCCAGAAGACCTGTACTTAGATTGCTGATGAGATTTTCTGCCGAGACTGCCCCTCTGTTAGAGGAGCAGTGTGGACCACTGTGCAGGGGGAATGAGGCGTGAGGGTCTAGGACAGTTTGAGTCAGGGAACAGCTAACAGCCAAACAAGGCAAGAAGATGTCCCCTCCCTATCCTGCAGGAAACACTGTAGGCTATCTGTTACACTCATTTTACCTCAGAATCCGGAGAGTATTTATTCTACTTCTGCAGGTTCCTGAAGTAAATTTAGCTCTGGACTTCAGAAATGCACTGAACAGACAATGCAATCTGTGGCTGTGCTGTCAAAGTTCTAAGCACCTCTTATTGTGGCAACTGAGATGAAAAACTGAGCCCAATTAGGTGACAAGGCCACAACATATTTGTATGCTAGCTTTAGGTTCGCAGGAGCATCTTTGCCTAAGTGACCTGACATCCTATGCCACAGGGATGTGGCCACAGCAGGGCTTCACCATTCCTGGAGTTAGCTCCAGTGCACTTCTCCTCTCAAACCAGCTTTCTGCACAGGACACAGTCCCATCTTTGTGGGAACAGCCACCACATAAGGTTGTGGGGAGAGGTGGAGTGGAAGGGAGGACGGGAAGGAGGGCTGGCCTTGTTGAGCCAACCCAGCATCATAGAGCAGTGTCTTGCCAAAGGAGAAGAGGCCGCATGCAAGAGGGGAGGCAGCCTTGCCTTGCTGAACCGGAGAGGAGAAGCATGGTTGTTTGAACCCATAGAGTTCAAATGATGTCCAGACATAACAGTTAGGGTTCTTGACCACTCTGTTTCTCCTGCTCCTGGGGCGTCAGCATTCACAGGGTCTATTTTACTAACTTATTCATGTGCTCCTTATTCTAAAAGGTAAGATACTAGATGCCTGAGTAAAAAGATCTAACAGGCCAAATGGAACCACGGTGATCACTGTGAATGACATTTCCAGTATTACGGAGTGTGGAGGATCTAAGTTGTCCCCATTTTGAAATGGAACCAAAAAAGCAGATGAAATATGCACTAAGCCAACTTGTGGCAATAAAAGTCTTCCCAGGAAAAAAAAAAAACTGGGATTAAATATGGATTGAGCCTATCACTCACACTAAAGGTAGTTTTTATAACCAAGTATGTCCCATATGGGCCTCTTTTTTACTTTTTGTATTTGATCTTTTTAAAATTAGCTTCACTGAGGTATTATTTACATCCTGCTACACTATTAAGTCATTGATTTTAGTGTACACATCAATATTTGGTAAATTGATGGAGTGGTGCAACCATCCCCATAATCTAGTTTTAGAACACTTCCCTCCTCCCAGAAAGATATCTTGTGCCACTTACAGTCAAGTCCTATCACCATTCCCAGCCCCAGGAAATAACTAATCCTCTTTGTCTCTGGAAATTTGCCTTTTCTACATATGCCATAGAAATGGGCTCATACAGTGTGTAGTCTTTGTAGTCTGGCTTTACTTAGCATGATGTTTTTAAGCTTTATATCAATGCTACACCGTGAATTCCATTCCTTTTTACTGCTAGGTAGTATTCCTTTATGCAGAAATGCCACAGTTTGTTTACTTAGAAGACATTTAAGTTGTTTTACTTTTTGGCAGTCACAAGTACTACTTTTACATACATTCACGTACAACAGTTGCATGAATGTAGGTACTCATTTCTCCTGGCTAGATACACAGGAATAGAATGCCTAGGTCATATGCTACATTTATGTTTAATTGTTTGAGCAAATGCCAGATTGATTTCCACAAAGGCTCCATCATTTGGCACTTTTACTAGTAATGCTTGAGGATTGGACCTGTACTTAATATATTCTTCTTGTTTTCAAGATGGGTGAAATTCAAAGAAAGGTCTTTGAAAGAGCTGCTTACACATGTCTAGGCACATATACCTTCATATGCCTGTCCTTTGGGGGTTCAGTACTATGTACATTCAGGGCAGTTTTTCTCTTGAGAGGTGTGTGCAGAGGTTTATTAGAAGGCAATATTGAAATGAACATCATGCAGACTAGAGGGGACTGTAGAGATCACTAAAATAGTCTCAGTAGCAGGTACAATCAAATGGAGTTTCTTAGTCCTAGAAAGATTTTTATATTCCAGAGGTGGCTTGTTTTGATTAAGTCTGTGCTTTTTAAATTGGATGGATTTAGGGCAGGAGGTAACCTTGGGATTTCTTTTTAGGCTCATCGAAGCATGTGAGTAGCAGATTTGACAGACCAGATAGTAATCTTGCCAGAGCCACAGCCAATTTTATGTTAGTGCTGCTGGCTCTGGCTGACTCATGGACCAAGATCTGTCCCGGGTGATGGCAGGTTTTATTTTCAAGGAAGAATAATATATTTGGTTCTCAAGAGAAATGTCATCCCCTGGATAAAAGCAAGTTGTGAATATAGGGGGATTAATGTTCTCCAAAGAGTTTTGCTCCATCATTATTGTGATACAATAGCTGAATGACATTTATGGTTTTAAAAGAATGTACTTATTTCTTTTCTTTGAAAAAAATGTGAGATGGTATCTTACAAAAGATTTATTACAAAAACGAAACTGTTGCTAGCTATGTCATTGTTTTTTTCTCCTTTAAAATTTATTTAAAAATTTAATTCATATGATAATTATACAGTGCAATTCTTTTCTTGGGAGGTGGTGTTGGGGGTTGAACTCAGGACTTGATCATGCTAGGTGAGCCTTTCACCACTGACTTTAATCCCAGTCCTTTTTTTTTGTCTTCTTGAGACAAGGTCTCGCTCTGCAGTTCAGGCTGGCCTTGCATTTGTTTTGTAGCCCAGGCTGGTCTTGAACTCACAGCGATCCTCCTGCCTCAGCCTCCTGAGTGCTGGGATTACAGGTGTGCGTCACCACGCCTGGTTCATTTTATTTTTTTATTTTGCAGTAGTATGTTGCTGAGTTGACTGAGCTGGTCCTGGAATTTGCAGTCTTCCTGCCTCAGCCTTCCAAATAGCTAGGATCACAGACATGGGCCACTTAGCCTGGCTCAGTATGATGTTTTGATTATGTATATATGATATATTGATCAAATGAGAGTAATTAGTGTGTCCATTACCTCAAGCATTTTCTAACTTCTTCATTATCTGGTAATCTTTTAACAAACCTGTGCCTTAGTTAATTCATAAAAGAGATAACATATGAAACATCTAGGCCATATTTAATACTCAATGAAGTTTGCTTGTTCATTCATTCATTCCTATATGTTTGTTTTGATGAATAAATAAGATTTATCACATGTACTCATAAAGATGCTTTGCTTTGTATCCCAGTGTCTGAAGGTAAAGTTATTATATTCTTAGCCTCTGGATGAAATCTGACTTTTCTGATTATTCTAAGATTTTAAAAATCCAGATGAATGTGGTGGCACCTCAGCTGGGAGGCTGAAGCAGAAGAATCACAAGTTTGAACCCAGTCTGGGCAACTTACAAAACCCTCTCTTCAAATAAGAAATAAAAAAGGGCTAGGAGTGTAGTCCGTGCAAAGGCCCTATTGGGTTTAATCTTTGATACTACAAAAAAATAAAACCAAAGTTCATTAGTCAGTTTTAATTAAGTATGGTTAACTCAGAAGTTACACTATCCAATTTCTTTATTTTATTTTTCCCAGTGCTGAGGATTGAACTCAGTGCCTCAAGTAGGCTAAGTAAGCACTCTACCACTGGCCTACATCCCCAGCCCAGAATTACCAATTTCAAATAACAATAGAATTAAAATTTGAGTGAAATGCAAAATGAATGTTTTAAATTTGAAAAGTTGTACAGGAAAAGACAACATTGCCATTAATCTTTCTCAAAATAACCCCCATGCTCCAAATTTGAACACACTTATCTCTTCATTCTTGCTGCTTTCCGAAAGTCTGCTTTCACGAGTGTCTTTAGATTTGCTGTTCTGACTGCTTCGATGTCCTGAATTGATTCAAAACATTTACCTTTCATGGTCACTTTGGCTGTAAAAAGAAGCAGAAGTCTTACAGTGTCAGATCTGGTGAATGAGACAGATGGGACCCAGCGATGTTTTATGAGCCTGCTTTCTGTTGGATGGCACCCCGCAGCAGCGCTCACCCTGGCTTTGATCCCACGTCCTAAAAACACACATGGAAGGGGACTTCCAGAGCTGCTTGAAAAAGTGGCAAGAACAATGGGTTAAGTGTGTGTGAAGCCAGGATGCGTATTTTGAAGGGGATTGATAGTAATGTTTCTTTTGCTATAATACATTTAAAAAATTTAAACATTCATCATTTTGATCACCTCTTGAAACTTTCCTTTTTCTCTTTCCACATTTCACCTGCTACCCTGCCTCTTAAATCTTCCTGTCATGGTTTGTGATTTCTCTAGAGAGCCCAGCCCGGGCAAATTAACAACTTAGCAAAACCCTCTCTTAAAGTTAAAAATAAAAAAAGGCTGGGAGCTGTAAGTCAGTGGTGGGGTCAAGGTGAGAAATGAGAGGGACAAGAAAGTTCTTACCGGACTGTATTATGGCTAGACGGTGTGTGCTTTCAGAGTCTGACAGGTGTTTTGAGCTGAAGTTTGCTCTAGGGAACTTTGTGGAGGTGTTATGAGTTGAATTGTATGCCCCAAAATTCATATGCTGGAAGTCCTAATCCTTAGTACCTCAAAATAGGACTATGTTTGGAGATGCCTCTACAGAGGTAATTACAGTAAAGCAAGGTTATGTGGATCAGGCCTCATCTATTGTGACTGGTATCCTCATGAGAAAATACTAGGACATGGACATGTGCAGAGGAAGACTGTGGAAACAAGGACAGATGGCCATCTGTAAGCCCAGGGCAGAGAACTCACAAGGCAATCAAGCCAGCCTCGGATGTCCCACCTTTAGAATGTGAGAAATACAGTTCCCCAAGGAAGGTGAAGTGCTGGCATTTGGTTTTTGCTTCTCTACCAGGCAGTCAGCTTCTCTGTGCTCCTTGTTCTGTCCTTCTGATTCACCTTGTAGTGAGGATCTAAGGCAGTGTACTGCCCTGTGCTGTGAGTTGCCTATTTCTGGCCCATAGGAAGTACACATCTGTCTATGTGCAGCTAAACTCTAGCACTTAGGCTGATCACAACATAGCAGCAGCCTCTGCTTCATGTGCTTTCTTCAGGCACAGGCCAGTTTCTTCCTCAACTATTTTATTTTCCAGGTGTGAATCAGACACTTGTCCAGTCTTTTCAAGCTCTCCTGTAAGCCTCTCTCATGAGGTTAAGTAGGTGTGGTGAGAGTCATTGCATAATTATTCCTAAAGAAAGATCCTCTCCAGTCTCCCCACATCACAACCCCATGTAGACCATTCATATGAGCAAGGCCCTTAAGTGTCTTGCTGCCAGGTATCTGCTAAACTTTTTGAAGATTTGCATCTTGGATTGGCTACTTTGGAATGAAATGATTTTTGTATATTTGTTTTTCCAATTCAATAGTTAGTGATCTGTCTTCACTTATCATAAAATCATTCTGCCATAGTGAAACTGCACTGAGGGTTATATTTTGGTTTATATCTAGACGTCCCCCAAAGCCTCATGCAATCATAGGCAGACCTTCGGGGAGGTGAATGAATCATGGGTGTGCTATAGTCATTGGTGGATTAGTACACTGATGAGGTTGTAGCTAAATGGGTTGATAGGAGGTAGGGCCTGGGCAGAAGAGGTGGGGGTCCCTGGGAGTGTGGCCTGGGAAATTCTATCTCCCCTCCTTATTCTTCCTTTTGCTTTCTCTGCTTCCTGTCTACCATGCCTTGAGCACATGGTCAGGTAGCATCACAGGAACAACACCACAGTTTGGTACCAAAATCTGTCAGTTTTGTCACTTTTCTCATCACTGGCATAAAATATCCAACACCTGCAACTAAAAGGAGGAAAGGTTTATTTTGTCTCACATTTCAGTCCATAGTCAACTGGCTCCAAGGTAGGACAACGTGGGCAGAGGGACATGGCGGAGGAGAATTGTACATAGCACTTAAGGAATCAGCAAGACCTTTCATGGTTAAGAGGTACAAAAGTGAGCCAGGGATATAGCTCAGTGGCACAGCGCCTGTCTGGCAAGCATGACATCCTGAATTTTGATTCCTGGTACCAAAAATTAAAAAGAAGTACAAAAGTGACTTTGCACTGAGAAGAGAACCTTAGGGAATCAAGTTTCCTGGAGTACAACCATCCAGGCACTTGGATGCCTCTACAGCCATGAGGCAAAAGGGCCTGACTACTGCTAAAGCTGATGGCAGACCTTGGCACTATCCACATGGTATGGGTTTTTCAGGCATGTGGAATGCAAGAGTTGTGGGTCATGGAGACTTCCACCCAGATTTCAGAAGGCCCAGGAGATAGTGCATGAAGCTTATGAGAGTGAAGCTGAAAAGGCATTGGAGACCCCAGAAAGTTGGAGAAGCCATCAACTTGGGATGTCTGAGGAAAGCCATGAGGATTGAGCAAAGCCAGCCTAAGAGGGAAGCCTTTAGGGCTGTAGCCACCAGCAATGCTGTAGGCAGGGCTGCCCAAGCCATTTGAAGTTCAAATCTCTCTGCATCTTGCCTCAGGTGCTAGGCAGTGAAACATAGGATTTAATGTTTGCCCTGCTGGTTTTTCATCTTGCTTTGGCCTGAATTTTTTCTATCAGCCTATCCTTTTCTTTTGAAATGAGAGTGTTTATCCCATGCCATTGCGTGTTGTCAGGGTTTAACTTTCATTTTGTTTTTTATGGGCACTCAGGCTAAGAGCCTCAAAGGAGACTTCGGAATTGCACTTTTCAGTAATGCTGAATGTTAGGTCTTTGGCACCTTGGTAGAGCTGGACTAAGTATATTTTGCCTAAAGAGATTTGCTTCAGTCCTTGGGGGGCTTGGAACAAAATATTATAGTTTGTGTCTAGACCCCCTCCGCATAGTTGGGGGTACCAAACTGTGGCAAGCATGACATCCTGAATTTTGATTCCTGGTACCAAGAATTAAAAAGAAGTACAAAAGTGACTTTGCGCCCTATACTCATTGGTGGATTAGTCCACTTATGAATGTGTAGCTAAGTGGGTAGTTAGGCAGGGCCTGGCAGAAGAGGCGAGTCACTGGGAATGTGGCCCTGAAAGGTCTGTCTGCCTTCTCCACTCCTCTCTTCACTCTCTCTGCTTCCTTTGCATCATGCGTGAGCGGCTGTCCTCCGCCATGCCCCTGTGCCCTGGTGTTCTGCCTTGGAGTTAACCAACTATGGGCTGAAATGGGAGTCAAAATTAACCTCTCTTCCTATGAGTTGCAGGTAGCAGGTATTTTCTCCCCACAGCAAGAAAACTAAGACAGGTTGAGCCTGGAGAGAGCTTTGCTGAGGTTGGAGGTGAAATCCTGGTCCTGTGTATGATGTCTTTTTTCTTGGCGAGGAGCTCTGTGAGTAGCAAGGTAGACTCTTGTGAAAGAACAGATCAGGCATGTCTCCTTGAGGGGGATTATTGGATTGCCCCCCAGCTCTCTGCAGGATTGGTCTGATAAAATCTCTATCCTAAGAACTTGCCCTAGGCTTCTGTTTGATGATCCTTGCTCTCTGCATGTTTCAAAATGGTCTCTTTTTTGGCTAGGGTTGCAAATGGTTGGGGTTGGGCTGCATAAAGAGAATAGCAATTAGAGGGAAGCGAGTATGCAAGGAAAAAAGAGGGACAACTTGTTAAAACTTAATAGGCCCAGTGAGCTGGAATTTTAAAGAACTTCTCAGAGCTTTTACCTATCCGTGGTAAAACCTAATCATTATGCTGCCTTTACACAAATCCCAGTGAAGTTTAACGGTATCAGAGTATTTACCCTCCTTAAAGCACTTGGGATCAAAAAGTGGCTTGCTGAGGTCAAAGGTGAGGTCTCAAGGCTGTGCAGGTACCTCTCCTTCATATCTTTTTTCTGTGTGTTTGTTGATTCATGAAACGTTTATTGATTATACACCAGTGGCCAGAGCCCAAGTATATACAGTCAAAATAAAAATTCTACCTGACAAATCCTCTATTCCTAAGTAAGTGAGCAGTCTTGAGATGTAAATTTTCAAGGTTACTGAAAAATGGTAACAGAGTTATTGACTTTCTTTCTCCTATCCAGGGCCTAAAGGGATCAGACTGGAGGAAAATCTTTGTAGAGAGCTGTGTGGTGACTACCATCACATCAGCACAGCCTCATGAAAGAAGTTTATAGGACGCATGCTTGGAGACGTGCACCGGGGTCTGATTCAAGCCTGGAGAGATGGACAGAATGCCCTTTCTCCCTCAGCCTGGCCAAATCCAGGGTTTCCTTTAAGACCAATTAGATCCGTGCCCCAGTTGTAAAGGCTTCCCTGATTTATGCCAGCCTTCAAGGATTTCCACTTATGATCCTTACAGTATTTAACACCTAACTACAAGATGTATTTTAAAACAACCCTTGGTCATTGAGTTTTCATGATCCCATTGCCTAATGTCCATATGTATTTAAAATTCACTTTTACAGACAAGACCAATCTGCTATAGATAAAGTAAATTGGATGCGGGGGAACATAAGTACCTTTTGGGCTCTGCTTCCCAATTTACATTCTGCGTTCCACAAGCAGCGTCACAACTCACGAGTACAACCCTATCCAAGTAGCAGAGACTTGAAGCATTTTCTACCCACTGGGAAGAGTTCACTGGCCTGAGGTGCTGTGTGTAAGGGACACTTTTATTAGAATGGTTTACAGAATGTTTCTGTGCTGCCAGATTGAGAGGAGTGAATGTTTTTACAGTTTTTTAGAAATCCGTGTTTGCTGCTGAAAGATTATTGTCTGAGGAAATAATCAAGTGCTTAAAAGAGAAGATGCAGATACAAGGGGTGATGCATTTCAGTTTCTCAGCACTTCTGTCAGTGGTATTGATTTTCAGTGTGGTGCTCCTTTTAACTTGGAAGAAAAAATTCTGAAGCTTGCCTGCTTGGGTGTTAGTATTATGCTGTTGCTAAGGATTCTGTAGTATTCCCATATTCAATGGTACAAGAATTAGCAAGAGGACTTTGCTTCTTTAATTCTGAGTTAATTGAAAGGGAATTAGTTTAAACCACTGCATTTGTATCCTGTGATATAGTTTCTCAGAGGCTAATATGTTCTTGTGCTTTAGAAAAAATGTGTATGTCTGTTCAACCATTCTGCTTTTATGAATTAATACTGTTTTTTACTGACCGTAGATAGCTAGCTAATTGCCTGTGCAGAATTAGGGTGTAGAGAGCACCCCTGCCACCACTGCCCTCCCCCACTCCGGTAGTGTGAAAGACTCAAACAGTGGATGCTCAGAAATACTAATCTTACCTACTTGTTCAATGTCTCAGTTACTTTTGACAGAGAGTATAGATTATAGATATGGTATCATTGAGTCTAGAATAGTGGTTCCTAAGCTAGTTGTACATATAAGTCACCCAAGGAATTTCGCCTTTGATTACAGATGTCAGGATGGGGTCCCAGGAAATGGTTCTTGGGTTGTATATAGGGGTGGGGTGACAGTGAGTAGAATATCAGTGGTTTCAAACCACTTCAGGGCAGTGGTGGGGGAAGGTAGATAAACAGTTAAATAAAGAAAATCTCTAAAATAGAACAGTCTTCACATTTTAAGGCATTGGTTGTTAATTTTTGTTCTTTTGAAGCTCTTTTTAAAAATAATTCTAGAGGTTTGCAACCTTGAATTTTTCTAATTTTGAAGCATGGAGAAGTTAGTGAAGGTTGTTATTAAACTTTTTTTAATAATAGCTGTAGGGTAGCTTTCACATACATTAAGTTCACACCCTGCATGTGTACAGTTGAATAGTTTTTGGTAAATTCATGGTTTGTGCAATCATCTCTCCAGTACATTTTTAAAACATTTTATCATCCCCAAAGAAATCCCTAATGATCATAAAGTTTTTTTTTTATTCAAGTCTAGCTTTTTGCTCATGATAAAGCTTTATAGACTGGTATCCAGCTTTTTTTATTCAGGCGATAATTATACTAGATAAGGATATCTCATTTTAGGCCTATTTGAGAGTTGTATTACTTTTTGAAAGAAAAAATAAGTAAATTAACTCCTATGTGTTGCATCTAGTCTCTCAAATGAGAGGACAAGAAGGGTGCATTCTGCACTGATCCATCCTCCTTGGTACCATGAAGTCCCTCAGGTGATGATTAGCAGTCAGTGATGGACAGCATATTCCAGTGACACTGTGAATGGAACAAGTAGGTAGTAAGCTGCCTATTTCTGCTCACTGGGTAGATCTACTTTATTCTGCTTCAAATGGGAGAATTTGGCTCAGATAACTTTTTATATAGATATTTGATCCTTGTTCTGTACATCCTCCCAAAGGAGGCTGCCGTGCAGATAACTCAGTTCCACAATTCTTTTGAAATAGTGGCTTTTCCATGGACTACCACTGATGTAGCCTTGCCACACTGGTAGGTATTACTTTACCCAAGATAGGTGCCCAGTGTAGACCTTGGAAGTTTGAGGTTGGGAATTGGGGCTATAAAATCCCAAGTGATTCAAGGAAGGCAAGCTCCCGATTTATACCCAAATCATCTCCAGGAGAGGAGCTGCTGGGCCAGGAGGGACCAATCATCATGCTAGGAGGCAGCTTACTTCCCACTGACTGTGAGATCCTGTTACGAATACCAGGAAAGCAGCAATCTATTAATGACACTAACTTTCCTCACTGTTATTCTTGCTTCTGTGGGTTTCCAGCACTTCTCTTCCCTTGACACCCACATTAGGGAGTTCAATCCATGGACCACCCAAAGTTCCAAGAAGACAGTTATTTAGTAATTCATACCTTCCTCTGGGAACTTTTGGAATTCCTTGCTTTATTTATTTATTCCACTTCAAATAAGACTTTGCATACTTCTCACTGCCATGCTTAAAAAAGGAAAAGAAAAAGAAAAGAAGAAAGACAAACAAAAAAGCTAACACAAAACCTATGAAACCTCTGTGACCTTAAACAGAAATTTTGCTGCTGTTGCCTAAGACCTTCTGTTTTGTGAACGAAAGAATGCTTTGGGTGGTTCTGGCTTCGTGGGCCACACAGTTTGTGGATTATCCCAGTGTGCCTCTCTTTTTTCCCTTTCTTGCTGCAATGATTTGTTCTTTTTCCTTGGTTATTTACAGAGGGTGGGAGGAAGTAAATTTGAGAAGTGATTTCCAATTTCTAGAAATAGCTGATGTAGAAGCCGTGTACCATTGACAGTTTAGGAATGTCTAATTATCGTTATTTCTATTTTGAGCTGTCAAAAAGTGATTTGTTTGGACATGAAAAAACCAGCCCAACTATAGTTTGAAAACCTGGCTCACTTTGGCAAGTGTTCTTATTCTGTCTACCACAGGATCTCTAACTTTGGGTTTCTGTAGGATAGGAACTAGAATTTTACAACTAGTAAATTGGTTCTTGGTCCTTGTGAAGCAAATGAACTAGGGAGCCAACTCTGAGAAGCACTGCCCTGAAGCATGCACTGCTCTGCAGGTACCAGTCTGAAGTTCTCTGAGATTAAATGTAGGCAATTAACAGTATGTAATTACGATGTGTGCAGTTTCCAAGGCAACA
Organism: Dinomys branickii; assembly: GCA_004027595.1. Taxonomy (NCBI): domain Eukaryota; kingdom Metazoa; phylum Chordata; class Mammalia; order Rodentia; family Dinomyidae; genus Dinomys; species Dinomys branickii. Next base: position 175,028 of record PVLD010000653.1, read on the forward strand.
TGCACTCTCACTTTTGCTGAGCTGGGCAGATTGAAAAGGACCGTGGAGAGGACTCAAGAACAGTGCCCTCTAGACTAATGCTGTCAAAGGGGTTTATGATTGCTGTATTTTCATGTCATTCAGGCAAAGGTTCTGTTTAGTGGCAGCAGCAACAATGACTATAAACATGAGAAGCCAGAGTTGCTGACGTCTATACACAGCACAAGGACGTGAGGAAGGAGGAGGACTGCCATTCCGCTGCTTGCATGTCCCCACCTCTGGCTTCTCAAATCAGTTTTGTCCAGAGTAATAAGGGTGACATGTGCTTATCTTCAGAGCCTTTTTAAAATTAACAGTTAGCTACGTTAAGTATTTGTCTGTCATTCCCTGGTTCTTAACTGGAATGAAATTCACCTACTTTGACTTACTGTAAAGTGTGACTTGTTAACTTTTACTATGTGATAGGAACTTTCATATGGATTAGAGTCTTTTGACCCGAAATGTGCTTTCCTTTTTTAAAAATCTAGATGCTAAGATTTACCCTTTATACATTTCTAGATTTAATGAAAAAGATGCATTCTGTACTGTATTTTAGAATCGAGCTTTTTGGCTTTAGTTATAAAGCTGTAAAGGTCAGTGGAAAAAACATGCAATTATCAGTTAGACTTTGGGATTTTCTTCTGCACGCTGTCATACACAGGCTTTGCGACTGTAGGCAAGTTTCTTAACTTCTCTGAGGCTTTCTACTTCTGAGAAATGAGCAGCTTAGACTAGATCAGCAATCATGACTTTTGAAGGCTGGCATGTGCCTTGCAGAATCCACTGAAAACTAGGAAATTCCACCCTGAAAAAAATCACACAAGTACTTATCAAGAAAATTACATTCAATTTCTAGGGACCACAGACCTCTCCTAAATGAAGCACTTCTTTCAGGCTTTTCCAGCTCCAACTCAGAATGTCGGGTCCCACAAGGACCCAGAGAATCTTGAATTGTTTAGAGTGGCTCCCTGAGGAATGAGTTATTTGGTGAGGGAGGTTTTGTTATTCCTGGCATTTTTCACAGACTGCACCGTGCATTTGGGGTGAGGGAAGGTGGCGACAAACACTGGAAAAATAAATAGAGAGCAAATGGTATCTGGAGTATGAACTGTTTTCCTTGTCGTTTTTCACTGTTGCAGCTTTCCAAAAGGAGTAGGTGGTGTCTGCAAAACGAAGGGTGTGCAGAGTAATTAAGTCAGCGTATATGCAGCAGTCGTTTTGTTACTGCAATGAAATACCTGTGACTAGGTCACTTTATAAAAACAGTGGCTCATTAGTTCACAGTTCTGGAGGGTCGCAGGCATGGCACTACATCAACTCAGCTATGGCATATGACACCACGGTGATGACAGTGTGTGCAAAAGCTTGTAAGAACTCACTGCAGGAGACCAACATTCCATGCTGAGAACAAACCCACAGGACCTAGGCCAGCCCTATCTCCTACCCATGGCCCTGTCAAGGGGCTGTGCCTGAGGAGGTCTCCAGAGATAAATAAGGAACCTAACCCACCTTTCCATAGACTAAGTTTGCAGGTTTGCTGACTCTTCTTAAGGAGGAAAGAATTTTCAGGATGCATCAGTAAGAGGAACAGGAAGGCAGAGATTTCTAGCTGCACTCAGGGGTGGAGTGTGGGCACTAGGGAAAAGAGTCTCATTATTTCCTGGAACAGGGGACATTTATGCTGTTCTTGAAGGGGAGGAAACCCTGGGGAAAAGGTGGCTCCCCCACCCCAAAAGGGTAGCACCCATTCTATAGATGTAAGCCTATTTTAAAAAATAGGTAATTTAAACATTTTTGGATTTTTTTGTCAACCTGTTCCTTCATCTTAAGATGAGGTTCTTGCTCTTTATTTTCTTAATTAAGCTAACTGACGCATTTTCAGTATTCCTGATGGATTTTTTATGTGATGGGTCTGGTGAGAAAGGATCCTAAATTTAATCGAAGCCATGCTGATGTTGACCGCCTTGGGCAACCTGGGCTGGTTCCTGTAAGTTGCAGTCATCTTAAAAGTGTAATTTTTAGTTATTATTGCTTTGTCTCCTTTCTACCTACCTTTCATTTCTTGTGCCCTACCTCAGCCTGATGTTATCAACCAATGAGGAGAGAATATGCGTAGTGTTTATCTGGATATTCATTCATTCTTTCTTTCTTTGCTTAGGTGTTGAAAAGTCTCCTAGGACTTTGGGAGGTTAAATGGACTGAACATGAAGAGCTTGAAAGCGAAGTTCAGGAAGAGTGATGTAAGTTGCTGTGACTCATGGTCTGGCTGCCCTGCTCTGCTCCCTGGGGTTGCAGAAACAGCCTCCACTCCTCTCTGATAAGCTCTGGGTTAATAAACTACAGACCGCGAAAGCACGCCTGGGCTGCTGTCGATGGCATTCTTCAGGTTTCTTACTGTTTGTGTGTACAGCTTTCAAAAGTGACTTTAAAAAAATTCTTGGGACCTGTGCCTTGTATATAAAGGAGGGACCAAAGTCAGTATTTTGAAGGAAGGAATCCAGTGTTAATCTCAGCATTTTAAAAGGTGCCAAAACCCAGATTCTGAGTGTCATTTTTAAAAGAAACTAGTTTTATAAGCGTGGTTATAGAATTACGTGTTAGCATGGTTCATCTTTGGCTTTAATAAACTTGTTTCCTTTTCTACTGAGGCCTTCATGGTAAAACAGTGGTATCCGCGCTGCTTCCTGTCCCTTCTCACCCTCGGAATTCCCAGGGCACTGACTCACTTGTTGTCCGTCAAAGAAGACTTTGGATTGGAGGAAGCAGATATGATGTCAAAATTACACAACAAAATCTCCCATCAGGGGAAATGGAGAAAAATAACATAGCAGAGAGGTTATACATTGTGATATCTTAACAAAACGTTGCCTCTTATAATCTGCTAAAATTCCAGTCTTGTACTAGCTGCATTCCAGATGCTTTGAGCACAGTTGTTGATTGGGAGGAATTCATGGAGGGGTATTAGATGAAAAGCCCAGATGTCATCCTGAAAACGGGCTTGCCCAGTTATTATTTAAAATTAGGTAATTAAACGTGAACCCAGATTTTATTGCTTTACCATGAATTCTGTTTTGACAGCTTGGCATGACTGCATTTTTTCGATAAATGGAGGCTGCACCTTTTATAGCCAGCCTGTAACATGCACACCTACTTTTGGCTGAAGTGTATCTCTTGAGGCTGTAATGTGACAAGTAAATTACTACTCTGATAAGGACCAGGCTAGACAAGATGTTTTTAGTGTGATGCAAAATACAGCACTGTCTCAGAGAAAGAGCTGAAGAGGATTAATAGGAAAAAGTTGATCTCACCTTCTCATTCTTAAGGCAAATTGACTAAAACTCAGAAAATTAACTAAAACTTCCGTGAAGGTGGACTAATAGTTAATTAATTAACTAATAGCTAATTAAAACACAGCATGGACTTGACCAACCATGTCTTTAGCCACTGGCCAAAGAAAGAGCCCCAGACATTTGACTTCTTGGCTGCCACTATCCCAGGAAACCTCCTTCATCCTGCTTATCTGCTGGCTGTATGATTCCAAGCCTGGATATCTCCTTGGCTCTCAGTTAATGAAGAAAAAGCAATTAAATAGACAAAATTGCCTGGTTCAGCAGATACGGGTTTTTAAATTATGTGATCAGTTTAACAAATGTCTTCTTCCATTCCAAGGGAATTTGGGTAGCTTCCATTTATTCAAGTCGAGATTATTCTAGCAAAATGTGTTTGGTTTATTTCCATGATATACGAATGAGGGCAGGGGGTAATGTAGCACATAAATTTTTGGTTTAAAAATTTAAGCCTGGTGGCATCAAGAAGAGTGTTGCTAGATTTTAGTTTCTAATAAAAACTGAAAGAATTCCATGATTGAAAAAAGAAAAGCAATAACATTAATAAAGCTTCTAGGATTTGGCAGCTGAAGGGGCAGTGATTTGGGCAGTGAGTGCTAAGAGGAGCCCTGGGGGAGGAGAGCAAAGGAAACTGGTCTAATAGAGCCAGACAAATTCACACAGATCCCCAAATTCATCCCAAATTATTTCCTCAAGCCTGTGTCATTGTGTAGCTAAAAGGAGGGAATGAAAACAAAAAAGGAACCATTTCAAACCCCCGTTGGTAACGAGCCACATGCTAATAATGACACTAACTGCAAATCATTATAAGCAGTTACCTTGTGTCAGATACCGTTCCAGCCTCTTCGTGAGACATTCATTTATTTTTACTGCAAACCTTATATGGTAGGTTTTATTATGAAGCCCATTTTGTAGATGAAGAAACTGAATCACAGGGAAGTGCAGTAATTTGGGTTATTAGAACTTTAATAGAGTTGTAGAACTTGTTTTAGGACATAGGATTCCACAGGCTGTATTTCCTGATAAAAGGAGCTCAAGATGGAGAATCTATTTGATTATGGAGATTCTACTGGATGGAAAAGGACCATCTAGGGAGAAGCTTGAAAAGGTGACCTGGAACTGGGACTTAGGCTTGCGGCCTTGACAGATCTCTTATTTTTCTGACCTTGAGTATTTTACCTGAAGATGGAGGATATATGTTATCAGCCTCAGAGGTTTATTGTAAAGGTTAAATAAACTACTGGATGTCAGACACACATCCCAGGGCCTGATGCACAAGAGATAATTATTCTTTCCTCCTACTAAGAAACCCATGATACCAAATAGGATTCAGAATTTATAAGCTCAGAAGGCAGAATACCTGGTAATAATTGCTGCTGAGGAGGGCAACCGAGAGCTGGGGCTGAGAGTGCAAGGGAAGTCTGCTTTTGGTGTATATCTTTCAGCCTGAGGGTTTGGTACACATACATGCATATGTGTTATTCATTGCAAGAAAAACAAGTTTACAAATGATTACATTCACCTAAATGAGCCAAATGATAATCTTCTTTACCTGGAGTGAGTGGTCTCTCTCAAGCATCCTAAATCACTAGTCATCCAGTTTTCCTGCTTGTCTTGGTGTGTGGGAGAAGGGAAAAGAAAGAGTTCTTTGTATTTCTGGGGGCAGGCAGAAGAGGATGGAATATCAGATTCATGCTTCTATGAAGAGAAGACGGTGACCCACTGGGGTGATCACATTTCAGCCAGTCTGTGTGTGGGAGGTCTACAACCAGATTAGTTTGTGGTCACTGGGAACAAAACTCAGGAGTAAAAAGGGGCAGAAAGAATGGCCCAAAGTAGCACCCTGTGGATAGCCTTCAGGTTAGTCTGCTACTCCAGGACCATGAGATGAGAAAAATGTGATCAGACTCTTTTCTGAAATACTTGATTTAAAGTCTGCCTGGCTACATGTCCAGGCTAAGTTTATGTAGGGGACTGAGAATGATTTAGTGGGATGTGGTTAATGTCATTGTCTAATTAATTTGATCCTTAAATATATGGGACCTTGCAGATAACTCTCAAGTTAATGTGAATTTGGGAGCTTCTATGGTGACATTTTCCAGCTCACATTTACAAACTTTATTTTGGCAAGTCCTCACACTTGGGTTTGATACTAGAGAGGGAATACTAGGAAAATGCAAGATATTCCTCTCCCTCTTCCCCCACCAGTACTACGGATTGAATCCAAGGACTGCACATTGAGCTATATCCCCAGTCCTTGTTTTACTTTTTATTTTTGAGATAGGATCTTGTGAAGTTGCTAAGTTGCCCAGGCTGTGCTTGAGCTTGCAGTCCTCCTGCTTCAGCCCCCTAAAGTAATGTTGTGGCTTGCATTTAGATGTTCCTGAAAGCCTCATACACTCATAGGTAGTATTTTTCAGAGATTGCTGAATCTAGGATGTGAGATGCTGGGATTAAGGGTGTACAGTACTAAATTAGTCCGCTGATTGGAATTAGGATAGTTTTGGGTATGGCTGGATGGATTTACTGAAGACAGAAGCCCCACTCTGGGTGTGGGTGGCAGCACAAAAGGCTAATAGCCTGGACTGGATAAGAGGGAAAAAGAGGCTTACTGCTGCTGCTTGCTGCTTCATTGCTTACTCCCTGTTGTGCCATGAACTGTTTCTCCTCTACAATGACCCTCTGCCATTTCAAAACTCTGCCTTGGCCCCAGCTGACTGTGGACTGAAACCTTTAAAGACTGAGCTGAAATAAAACTTACCTCCTATAACTTGTCAGGTATTGAGTCTCTGCAATAAGAAAAGTAGCCAAGACAAGCAAGTAGCAATGTTTTCTGGGCAAGTTTGAATCCAGCCTGGGCAACTTAGAGATTTAGTGAAACCCTATCTCAAACAAACAAATGAACACAGGGTGGAGATGTAGCTCAATGGGAAGGCCTTATGTTCAAACCCAGTATCATACACATCAATAAGCTTAAGTAAAAGGAGGAAAAAACACACATAGGAAATAATGAAGGCAAAATACCAATAGAATATAGGTACTAAAGAGATTTTCAAGATGATTTAACTAGTTGTTAGATTGTAAAGCTTGGTTTTAAATGCTTTTGGTTTTCAGAAGGATAAATGTGTGAGTGGGAGTTTGGGGGACTTTATGGAGATGAATTTTCACGCAGGCTTTGAGGATGGGTAGGACTGAGATGGGTAGTTGGAGGAGGGGAGTGGCTTAGTACAGTAGTAAACTCAGTCTCAAAAGTTGCCCTTGAAAATGCAGATTAGTAAGACTTCAAGGCCAGGAGAGTGCTCGAGGTGTCTCTGAGTACTTTTTTTCTTTGTCTTTTTGAGACAGGGTCTTGCTATGCAGTTCAGGCTGGCCTTGAGCTCACTTTGTAGTCCAGCCTGGTCTCAAACTCACGATTGGTCCTCCTGTCTCAGCCTCCTGAATGCTGGAATTACAGGCATGTGCCACCATGCCCGGCTGTCTCTGAGTTTTTCAGTCTAGGTTTTAAAATAGATAGACTGACTTGTATGCTCATAAATGAAATGCAAAGTATTATCACTGTTTATATGTTTTTAATTGCTATTATTTTATATACTTTTGCTTTAGGTTGGAAGTGGCTTTTTTTCTTTACCTATTTAAATATTTCTAGCAACTTGTGTGCGATTCCAAATGGAAAAATGAGCTGTCATCATGAGGAATGAAGCCAAAAAGGTTGGGATTTCCCTTTGCTAATAAAATGCTCAGACTTCTGGAATTTCTTTGCAAATGCCAATTTTTAGTGCCTTGTGTGAGGTGGGTGGAGGCTGAAGGGTGGGAAATGAGATTGAAAGATTTTTGTAAGAAATCTTGAGAAATGCTACTGCAGTGTGATAGAGGGCTTCCCAGTTTACTTTGTGGGTGTGTGTTTAATTTTATGAAAGACTTGTTCCCAATTATGTTTTCTGTTGTAATAAGGAAGTAGGGGATGTGCCATTTAAAAAAAATCAAAAGAGCCAGTTTAAAGTGGTGGGCTCCATGAAAGGATAAATTGATGGTACACCTTTATGCAGCAGTGACGCAGTACCAGAGCCTTCCGCCAAGGAAATGCACACACCCTGTGAATCTTGAGGAACCAGACACATCCTGCTCAGTCAAGAGCTTGAATTTGTTGCCTGTTGAAATAACAGCTTTCATGAAGGTCGGCAGCTGACATCTCTGCCAAAGTATTTTTTTCAAGGGGGTTGCAGTCATTTATAATGAGTTTTTACAGATTCCTGAACCTCTCCCCCACCCCACACCTATGCATACGCACACAAACGCACACAATGATAATATTTAAAGCTGACGTCTTTTGGTAGACAGAGGTGCCTTGGCCAAAATAATTGTGAAGCGAAGCCTCCTTTTTTTTCATAGACATCACTTTAAAATATATGAGAGACGACCCCTCCACCCCATTGGGTGGAGAAAATTGAACAGGTTTGTATCGTGGTGCATATTTGCCAGGTCTTGTCAGTCCTGTTTAAATGAGGAATCTGCCTGCTGCCGGGTTCCTCTTGTAACTGTTGGCTGGGGCTGCCTTAACAAAGTGCTACTAACTGGGTGGCCTAGACAGCAAATGTATTGCCTCACAGTTCTGGAGGTGGAACTGTGGAGGTAGTGACAGGTCCATACCTCTCTCCTAGCTTCTGGGGATTTGCTGGTAGTGTTTGGCTCATAGTGAAGTATCATCTCAGTCATTTTCATCTTCATGTGACCTTTTCCCTGTGGGAATGTCTGTGTGTCCAAATTTCTTCTTTTTATAAGGACATATTTTGCATTTCCCTTTCTATAAGTTATCTTGGGTTAGAGCTCACTCTAATCTCATTTTAACTTGATTACTTCTGTAAAAATCCTACTTCAAATCTAAATAAGGTCACATTACGAGGTGAGAGGGGGTTAGGACTCCAACATAGGAATTAGGGGAGGGACACAGTTTTAACACGAACCATATCTTCATACCTTTCCACCCTAGAGCAATTTTAGTGAAGCCCCTGTCTACACAGTCATACACCATAAGGTGGGAACATCACATTTTAGCAGGAGTCACTGCCTGACACATAGTACCAATAACAAGAATGAACATGTATCGATCACTGGCCCACTACAATAATAATCTTCACATATTGAATGTTTATATGGTGCCAGACTCTGTGCCAAGTCCTCTGTGTGTTCCTTGTCATTTAATGCTCACCACATTTTATCCAATAAAGACTGCTACTGTGGCAGCATTTTACAGAAAAAAAGAGGAAGGTTGAGGGAAGATGACTTACTCAGCCAAAGTTTTATGTGTGGTAAATGGCAGAGAGACAGAGACCTGGTTCTTCTTGATCAGAGATCTTGCACTGCCAACTGCTGTACACACCTGGTGACACAGGGCATTGGTGTTCCTACTTTCTAAAGCTTGGAACTTCACAACTTAAAGTCTACCCTATGTGCTTAGGCTTAGATGAGATTCAAGGCTACCTGTAGCGAACAGCTCTTAGTATTACCACAGGGAAAGGTCTAGGGAAATCTTGGTTGTTTGGTTTCCGAGAGTCACATGCATTTCAGATTTCAGTTCTGAAGGGAGAAAGAACAGATGCTATTTATGGTCTTCCACGGGAGGTGGTGATACCTGCGTCTACATGGAGCCCAGTGCCCAGCTGCATGGAACATGGCTTCAATCTACTTACTCTGGACCATCTTTCCTTAAACACGAAACCATTCTGGCTGGAGACTGATATGAACTCCACAACCTGTCCCCTATGCTTAGAGAGATCTGATAGTCTATACACCATGAGTCATTTGGGTCATTGTTTCTTATCTCTTTAAGTGAACTACCTAGTCATTTTGAATGAAGGCTATTATTGACTTACATGTTTTGCTTGACAAATTCTTTATGTAACTTGTCAATCCCCCTGTGAAAATTTTTAGCTGAGCTCCTACCCAGATGTCTTTGCTGTGTAAAGGTGGTTATTTTCACTAATACGATGATTGGGGTAGCATTAGTCAAAGGCCCAGCCCAGTATGTCTAGACTTGGTTTTGCTTTTACATGAGTTCCTACCACCTCCTTTTTTTTAAGTGCCGTGGCTCAGACACGGAGTGTCATACATGCTAGGCAAGGGCTCTCCCTCTGAGCTATATCTCCAGCTCCACTTCTGTATCAAAAAAAGAGAAAAATAATGTGTTCTGATCAACTTGATTGTTTATTAGCATGACTTCATTGTATTAATGAAAATGCTTGAGAAGCACCATATGAAAGGAGTTTATTGTTTTTAGGAGACCAAATGATCTGATGGTTTCTAACTCCTTCTGGGGCTGCCCAGTGGATGGGATTGCTGGAAAATTTTAGAGATTTATAGTAAAGAAAAGAACAAGAAAAAGCCTAAGAAGCCACACACTGCCCTTGGTATGTTTGTTTTGAAATATATTTCTCAATACTGAGGGGATTTTTTGGCAATTTTCAGATTTGGCCTGTTTTTGGAGAGACTTTTGATGAGCTTCGGTGTAAATTCATGGTTCAGTCATGATTTGAAGGGTTGCTTCTTAACTAGGAAGTCTAGAGTCCTCCTGTAAGACCCCAGTGGATGTATATATTAATTAGTGACAGGATAGGCTGTCACTGTATAACAAAATACTAAGAAAGACAGTGGCTTAGACAAGTAGAAGTTCTTTTCTTCTGAAAGAAAAGTTTCAAGCAGTCAAAGAACCCTACGGTTAGCTTCACTTCATAGATTCCTCCAGGGACACAAGTCTTTCGGTGATGTCCTTCTGCTCTTTCTAGGGCTGCATGAGGTAGCCACTGGCCACATGGGCTCTTAAACATTTGAAATGTGGCTAATCCAATTTGAGATGTGGTGTGCTTAAAATACATATCAGATTCCAAAGACTTTGAATCCTCCTAAAAAGAATGCAAAATATTTTGAGAATATTTTCTCTAATTTTTAAGTAATTACCTATTTTGGTGCTAATATTTTGGGCATGCAGCAGGATTAAATATGTCTAGCAAAATCCACCTTACTTTGTTTCTATTTACTTTTTAAAATGTAGCTCTCAGAAACTTTAAGGTGATATAAATCCTACATTCTAATTCTGTGGGTTGACACTGTTCTAAGCTGCTCAGGTTCTGTGGTCAACCTTCAAGTTTCAAGGAACCAGAAAGAGGGAGAATAGAATAAAAGCATTTTCCTTTGTAGAAGATGTGCACAAAAGGGGCGCAGATCATTGGTCGTATATGAAACCTGTTGGAGCTTGGTCACATGCTCCTGCCTAGCTGCAAGGGAGGTGGGAAAATGTATGCTCTAATAAACCGCAGCCATGAAACTAGCCGATCCTCGAACGGTAAAGGAGAATAGACGTGGGAGTCGTTAACTCAGCCATGGGCCATTTCCACAGTCTCATTTGAGACTGGAACGTGCCACAATGTGCTGAAACTTTGCTGACTTCTTACAGTTTTGATTGCTTGCCTAATACCCATTATTCTGCTGTTGGAAGTCTTTCACAGCATCCTGTTTGAAGTGAAATTGAATGGCTTTTCCATGTTAGGAATGGAAACTGCTCTTGGGTGTTATCAGCTGGTGACTTTAGGTAATCAGTCAGGCTTTTCCTCTTAAGCCATATAACAGACTGGATGACCTGATCGGATAAGATACAGGATTAACATGGATCTGTTTTAAGTACCATTTTACACTCATAATTTTGGGTTTGCTTATAGAGATAGGAGTATAATCTGATCTCACACCTTCATTGAAAAGTTGGGGAGTACTGTCAGCCTGCAATTACATATTCTACATTTATTTTTAGATCACATTGAATCTATGTATTTAGTGAACGTGTAATTTAGAAAATTATGAAATCTGAGGATTCTTAATTACATCAATTAATTTAACCTCAATACAAATGACAGTTTGACTTTCAAGTGTGGGGCTCCAATTCCTGAGCAGAACTTTAGATCATTTCCAAAATAATGATAAAAATAGAGGATGGCTACTTCCTTGATGTGTGTTTATTGACATGAATCTTAAGGTCATAATTAACTTTATGGGTAGTCACACTGCCCTCTTGTTTGTGCCAGGTTTATTGTTAATTCTTTTTCTTCTCATTTGTTGTTTGTAAAGCTGTGAGCTATCAGATACTTGAACCCAAATGCAGGACACTGTATTTGAGTCACTGAAATTTTACTTTGTTAGTTAAATCTGATAAAATTCGGTTCTGTTAGATAAATATTTCTTTAGCTTTCATGTCATTTTAAGTTCTAGGTCTAAATCATTGTCATATTCATTGTCCACAAACTTAGAAGGTGTGCTCCTTTAATTTTAGTTAAGTCATTAATAAGCCTTGAGCAGCTGACAATCTGCACTTTCGGGGGCAGACTTGTGGATGTGGATGCGTGTACACGTATATGTTTGAATTATTGGCATCCTTCCAATGGACGGTGCCATAATCCACGTTCTCTGAGGTATACATCTTGTTTCCAGCTCACCCGCTGTACTGTTTCTCAGCCCCTTTTTCTCTCTTGTCCCAGATTTAACCCTCAAGGTCTGTGAGATATTGAGTAAATTACATAACCTATTTGATCAACTGTAATTCAGGGTGAGACCAGCACCTCCCTTAAAGCATCACAATGAGTATTAGGATAAAATCTGGCACCTAGTAAATTCTCAGAAATTAATAGTTACTGCTGCCTACTGTAGTGCCTGGCATTTGTGGGACCCCGTGTAGTGTGTGTTGAATAGATAGTCTCAAAAGGTGCACTGCTTGCTTGAGCTAATATGACAGATGTGCATGAAATCCTTACAGCAGCACAAGGCTTGTGCCATTCAAAATGAAGAGTGATGACGGTCAGTCATCTCCATTGAAGTTTAAGGCCAGCTTCATGGGAGAGAGATGACTTGGATCTGGGCCATCGTGGCTAAGTAGATTATGTTTAAATAAAACCAGTACTGATGAGGGGACCCTCAAGAGTAGAGGTAGGAGCAAGGTGTGGTGGCACATGCCAGTAATCCTAGAACTGAAAGGCTGAGGTAGAAGGGATGAAAGTTTGAGCCTAGCCTGGGCAAGTTAGCCACTTCGCAAGAGCCTGTATCCAAAAAAAAAAAAAAAAAAAAGAGGTAAAAAAGAGTAGGGCGCTAGCTCAGTGGAGTAGAGGCAAAGAAGCTATAATTGAAGAGGAAGGTGTGGATTGGCAGGTACTAGGACAGCTGTTCCGTGCGAGGGATGGGCTTCTCTGTGTAGTGTTGAAAACCCAGGGTGGAGTGGGGTGCGTAAAACTGAAGAGTGAGGCTTTGAGATGATTATATTTTGGCAGTGGGATGATTTAGGGGTTTTGAGAGAATGTAACTGGAGAAAAGGGCCAGGCCTTGGGCCAAGGCTAGGGTGGTGGCTGCTGTGGGAAGGAAGGATGGGATTTGAGTGGGTGTGGGGTGCAGAATAGGGAGGGAGCCTAGATTCCTGTTGATAGCAAAGGAAGGTCTCTGAATTGCGCAGCCACACCTTGTGCCAGCCCAGCCAATCAAGGCAAGTGCCCCTCATCGCCTGAGAAATCGGGTGTGGGCTTATTTTTGTACTTGCATTTCACTAAGCAGTGTAAGGGGAACAAACATTAGGAAACTAGAAGAGGTGACAATCTATTTGATTAAAAAAGAGTGTTGGAGGGGCAGTTATTTCATACTAGAAAGCTAACCTGACAATCGTTATTCTAGCAACTTCATTTGTAAATTTTTTGAGTCTGTCTCTGTTAGTAACTCGCTATTATTCCTTTGTTAATGCCACTGTAATACAGTGCCACACACTGAGTGGGGTGGCTTCATCCACAGAAATGTATTCTTTCACAGTGCTGGAGGATTAAGACCCAAGTGGAGGTACCAGTGGGAGGGTTCTTCCTGAGGCCATGAAGGGGAACCTGCATACCCTTGTTTCCGGTGGCTTGTTAGCAGTCTTTGGGATTCCTTTGCTCACAGGAACCTCAGCCCTGCCTCTACCTTTATCTTTATGTGTAGATTTTCCTGTAGGGTGTCTGTGTCCAAATTCTCCCTTTTATGTGGACATCAGTCATACTGACTTTATTAATAACTAATGACATCTGTAAGGACCTTATTTCTAAATAAGGTTATATTCTGAGATACTGCAGGGAGAGGCCTTCAACACCTGAATTTTGGAGGAAATACAATTCAACCTGTAACATTTGTCCAAATCACTAAGCTGAAGTAGGAATTAAACTTTGTTCCTGGGGACTCTGGCTGTAGGAGTTCCAGCTTAACCACAGCTGCGCTGGTGCACGCAGGTGTTTGCCGATGGGAAACACAAAATATGATGATTCCAGCCAACTGAACAAAGCCCTGGAGTTGAATTTCAAATTCCCCATTCCAGTTGCCTGTGCCAACTGAAAGATGATAATCACTGGTAAACTTTGACCAAAACATGCTTCAGTGAAGCCTACTAGCCAGGCCCAGAATTATCATTCTGAAAGGCTTTGCTGCAGGAGATAAGAGTGGGGTTGAGAATATGGAAATCAAAAGTGGTTAGACCTGTTTGGGGAGGAGGTGAGGCAAAGAGAGGAGGACCTAAAATGCAAACTGGGACCTGAGACTTAAGGATCGTAGGTAATTGCTTTTTGTTTTTAAAATAAAAAGGTGGAGACATAGCCTTGGAAAGGTTTAAGGTGCAACTTCCTGGGGTGGTGATTTCTAGACTGGGTCTTAGAGAATTATTCCTGTGTGGAATAATTGGAAAGTGAATTGTTTTGTAAGCACTGGATTTAATGTTCAGCCAATCTAATAGTCATGTGTAGTGGATTGATAACTGGTGGTCAACTTATAACCCCCAGATGAACTGAGTAAGCGTGGTGCTGGGTGTGGGAGGCCCATCTGGAGACTGCTGCGAGCAGCGTAAGAGGCAGAGCTGGAGAAGAAAAAGTTGAGGCTGTTGGGAGCAGAGAAAGGCTGTTGGAGCTGGTGAAGCTGTTGGTTGCTTTGGAGGAGTCTCGTCATGCTGGCTTTCCTGATGAACTTGGCTGTTTTCATCCTCTGAGGAGCTCAGGACCTCTTTGGTACTGAGAATGAATTTGGTTCACTTTGGGGGAGCTCTGATCCTCCCTTTGAGCATCACTTCCTGCCTCTGGAGGGGAAGATGATGCGTTGCTGGTCTCCTAGAGAAGCTTGCTGCATTGGCTTCCCTAATGGGAACTTGGCCATTTTGATCATCAGAGGAGCTTTGGACCTCACTGTTGCTGAGGATGGCTGTGGTACCTTTCAGGGAGCTCTGGTTCTTCTGAGCATCTCTTCCTGGCTCCAGTGCAGATCCCTCGGCCTGCTAGCACAGGTCCTTCATCCTGCTGGCACAGACTTCCTAGATTCCACCACTGATCTCTGGGCTTTCCCAGCGTAGATGTATGAAACAGGCCTGCATGAGACACTGTCGTGGGCTGTGGGCCTCCAGCTGGGACTTGTGAGAGGCATTGTTATGAGCCCTAGGCATTCAGCTGGATTCATGTAGGACATTGTTGTGCGATCTGGGCCCTCAGCTGGATTCCTTGGTCTTAGTGTGTGGACAAATTTCCTGCACTCTTCTATACTGTTCTTTGGGTGATTATTAAAAATGATCATATAAAATTCATGTCCTGTATTATACTGTTTCACCTTGCACAATAACCCCCAAAAAAGTAATTATAGGGGGAAGTAATTATAGTTTATATGTATTCTGTATAGACACTTTTTTCCCCCTGAATATTTTCAGTTTGCTATTGATTGAATCCATGGATGGGGAAACCACAAATATGAAAGGTCACTGAACTTGTTTTGTACCTAAACTGAAAATATTTGTACCTGTAGTTCACTAGTGCAAGCAGTTGAAGAACCATACCAAGGAGACTGCAGTTATGAACATAGACCTTATAATAAGTTAGTTAACCAGGCAGTGTTCTTTGTGTTGAAAATTACCTACATTTAGACCCAGTTTATTGTTTGGCATCTGTGTCTTATTAGTTGCAAGGGAGCTTGACTCACTGGGACAGGATACTACCATTCATTACTGAAAACAATGCTTAGGTCCTGGTTTTGGTGAGGTGGCTGTTTTCAACTTCATTGAAAGTGTACTGTTATCATTATTATTCAATTCTTGCCCATTTGGGAGTCATTTAGCCACAGTTTGTCAAAAAGATTCAGGACAGCTTGCTCCTAGTGGGAAAGAGATTTACCAGAATGGTTCACGAAGCCTTCAAGACAGGCAGGTTTCTGTGGTTGAATATGGTGAATGTTTCCTCTCTTCCAAAGTGGGGTACATCAACCCCTCTGAGAACCCTGTTCACACTAATGACTCTTCTCTCTTCCACAGACCTCTTTTATAAGCAGCACTTTGGAGATGGACATTGTAATAATTCTTTTTCTTTCTTTTTTTATTTGTTGTTTTTTTGAGACAGAATCTCACTGTGTAGTTGAGGCCAGCCTTGAACTCACTATGTAGCCCAGGCTAGCCACAAACTTGCTGCGATTCTCCTGCCCCAGCCTGTTAGCCTGAGTGTTGGGCTAACAGGCGTGAGCCACCATGCCCACCCAGCTGGCATTGTTATAATTCTTGACATACTTAAGGAAAGCTATATTAAGAAAATATTGTTAAAGAAGGGCAGATTTTGTTGCCATATTATTTATATTAATGAAAAATTGAAAGTAACTAGATATTGAAGGTGTAGGCTAATTGCTATATTCAAGGAAGAATGTGCTACAGTTATTAAAAATGTTAAGCCCAAAAGTTATGCAGCAACTGGGGAAGTGCATGTGGTAAATCAAGTGGAGGGAAATTTAAATTGTAAAATTATATATTACAAAGATATTATATATACATAACAATTACAGCAAATATAAAACAAATGCATATGGCACAAACCAACTCTTTTAGAAGATACTAAGGAACCAAGGATGTGATAACTATTTCACTTTAAGGATATTCACTCTGGTGATACTTTTAAATATATAAAACATTAGAAACCACTTATGTAAAGAAAAAAAATTTGTTGAGTATATTTTGGGTACATATTGCATAGCCATTTAAAATGTTGCAGAAAACTATTAAAGCTGCTTCCTATGCTGTTATTAAGAGATAAAAGCAAATTCAAAACATAATTTGCATAGTTATGATGTCTAGCAATTTTTAATGTTTTTCTTCCTAGAAGAGAAGTCTCTAACATATAAACAGGAATAAGAGGTCTCCACAAAGCAGATCCAAATTTTCTGAAGCTTGAAGTTTATGGAAAAGTATACATATTTTTTTTCTAAAAAAATCTTTTTTACACTTTTTATTTTTTTTACTTTCAAATTTTATATATATGACAAATTTCAAATTATATATATCATATATATGATACATGTATTAATCATATATATATTTTAATCATATGTGAACACATTGCTAGGCTTTGGAAGGAGATTTAAGATTTGCTGGCTTCATGGGAAATCAACTCTGCGGGGCCTGGGTCTAAGTTTAGTTTCTCAATTTTTAGGCCAGATTTAATCAGCTACCAGTTTCTGTTGCAGATGCAATTCTAGTAAATTACACTAATGAACAGGTTTTGTTGAGCATTTGTGGTAATTCTTTTCTTTCCTTCAGTTAAGTGGGTTCATCTTTCCTCTAGTTCAGAGGTTCTCCAAATGTGATAGCTGGGGAACTTGAAAATAGAAGTGCTAATTATTGGGCTCCACTCAAGATCAACCTGAAGAAACTTTGGAAGTCCGGCCCACTAGTGTGTGTTCACCCTCCCTACCCCACTTAGGTTCTGCTGCAGTGAAATTTCAGGTCTAATCTGACTCAATAATTTGCCATCCCTCACAATATATTACAGTACTACTAAGAGAGCTTTTAAAACTACTGCTTGCTAGGATCCACCCCCAAGAGATTCCTTCCCAGTAAGAGAAGGTTGGCACATGAAGATTTGAAGGGGATGCACTTTCACTGAGGAGAGGTTTAAATGGATAGCTGTACAGATGAGCACTTTGATCAGTATACTTTGTCCTGGCTGTTTTTGCTAAACTCCAATAAAGGATGAAGAACAACTACATACTTGAATGGCTGGGCATTGTTTTTGTGTACAGACCCGGATGTGTTACCTAAGAGTTTAGTTGGTTAAACTCAAATTTTATTCACTTCAATTACTCTGTCAATTTCTTTGAGCCTCTGCTTCCTTATAAATGGGAATTACAGAAAAGTGCCTCCATCCTAGGGAAATTGTGAGGATTAATGAAGAAATGCAGAAGATTATTCCTTTCTTCTTTGTAAATACTTTCTAAATAGCACGTGTGGACCCACCCTTCAAATCTGGACTTGGGTTGTTGCTTGTTTATTGTTTGCTGTGCTGGTTGTTGAATCCCAGGCTTTTCATACGCTAGGCAAATGCTCTACCTCTGAGCCCAGCTCTTAAATCTATTTTTTGAAAATGGTATTTCTTTCATTTCCGTAAGTTGAATTCCATAAGGATTTTTATAATGCATAAATTATTAGTTTTATCTCCTTCTGGATTTTTATCTCCTTCAGTTTTATTTCCTGACTTTTCTACTCTAGGGGAAGCTGGAATGAGAATTTATTCTTGTGAGAGTGGAACCAATATTTGTTGCTCTGTGCTGTCCACTGCTTTAGTCACTAGCCACATGTGTTTGATAAGTACTTTAAGCTCATGCATTCTCCAGAGATGTCAAGTATCTCTGCACACATGTAACAAAACAGTTGTGATGTACTGAAAGTATACACTGAAAGCTTAGCATTAAAAAGAATATAAAATATCCCACTAATAGTTGTCATGCTAATTTCTTGTTGAAATGATAATATTTTGGTGGGTTATAGAAAATGTTATTAAAAATTAATGTTTCACCAGTTTCTTTATACTTTTAAAAATTGATTATCAGAAAATATAAGCCATGACTCACAGTGTATTTCCCTTGAGTAGTGCTGTGGTAGATCCCAACGAGACAACAAAAAAATTGCAAAAGCAAAACTTCAGAGTGAAATGATGCTGGTCACATAGTGTTAGCTCTTTACATTAGCACAATGAGGTGTGAGTTTTCACACTTCTTTTTGAAACCACTAGTCCACTTGCATACAGCCACCTTCCTTTTCTCCTTTGGTGTTTGCAAACAATCTCTGTATTGAATAAGTGATCTCCCATTTTCTGTCTGCTCTCTGAAACTGCTGGCGTAATACCACCAATTTCCGTATGGAACATCTCAACAAAACCTAACAGAATGCATGGGATTTTGTCCTTTATGTATATATATATTTTTTCTTGGTAAGTGCTCTTAATTGTTTTGTCCCAGTGTTTTCCTCTGTCCTTTTTTTTTTTTTTTTTGCGGTACTGGGGATCGAACTCAGGACCCTGAGCTTGCTAGGCAAGCGCTTATTCCACTGAGCTATATCCCCAGCCCTCCTCTGTCCTTACAAGGGAGTAGCCGTTCTTGGAACTCAGATTTGTAACCACTTCCTTATTTTTGTAATGCTTCCTGAGATACTCTTAAAAAGGGACTTGACCTTCCCATAATTGCGTTTTCCTTGAAATGTTAAATCACCTACTTTAGCAGCCTTCGCTTTATACGACCCATGGAATGTAAATGCCTTTCCATGATAAAAAGTTGCTCATTTAATCTAAGCACAACGAGTATTTTTTGTAAGGTAAACATAAAGAAAATATCACTTGAAGATTATTTTCTAACTCTATTTATTTATCTTTTCTTTCCTATTTGGAGGGTCCCTACGCAAAATATCTAGGCTGAGCAGTGGACTTGGGGTTAGTGTTTAGACACACTGAAAAATGATTTTTTCTTGGAAGGGTACTAGGGATTGAATCCAATGCCTTGCATACACTAAGGTCTCTATCACTGAGTTATATGTCACTTGTCATTGATATTTTCAAAGAGTTACCTGAACCTTTGAGTTCTAGACTTGTGGAAGGAATTTTCGTATCAGTACTTCATTGCATTGGTGTTGGGCTTATAGCATTTTGATATTTAAATTTCTGATCTGTACAGTTTACTCTGTTGCTGGCTTCTTTAATTATTGTAGATGTGTTTTTTTCTGCTTGAAATGCCAGGCTATCTGACCCATTTGATGGGCACAGAGTTAGCACATATGATCCTTCTGTGTATGCACATGTGGTTCCTTAACCTTCAACTTTTTGCTGTGGATTGTGTTTCATGAGAAATCATCCTTCTTTCACTCCAGAAAGGTTTCTGTTCTTCCTTAACAAGAGTTAGGGATTTAGCCACGTCTTTCAAAACTTCCATCTCTCACCCTCCACCCTACCTCAATTACAGCATTTTAAGAGATGATAAATATGTAAAACATGAAGTCAGAAACGCAGAGATCAGCTCTACATTTTACTGCCTTACTTTTTAGATGGAATCAGAATTTGGCATCTGATGTGGTGGACAGCCTGGAATGTCACTTTGCCTCCCTGGTTTCTACATGGGTACAATAAGATCTCTCCAAAATCTCATTAAGCTTTACAATTCTGTGTTTCCTGTCTGAATCTCTTTCCGGCTGCCTCAGCTCCTGTCCATCTCTGTGAGCAATGGTGACTGCTTCCGCGAGAGAGTGCAGAAGCACTGTATTTACTTTTCCTGGAATTGTGCAAAGCCATATAGGCATCTGGAAGAAAAATACACAGCTTAATTGAAGTGTGTTCAGGTCTTCCCCAGTACGTAGTAAACCGTAGCTTCTTCCTGTATTCTGTGCTTCTTGTAATCAGTAGTAATTGAGAACAAAGAGGAAAGCATCTGATCCTACTGTAACTCGTGATTAAAATAACCTTCCTGTGAAATATACCAGTCTTTTCTCACATTTCCTTCAGCACAAAGCAGAGCCATAGATGGAAAATCTCCAGGTTTCTGACCTTCTCTGCAGGGTTTTACGTGTTTCTTGCTTTTCCTTGAAGAACTAACGTTTGAGCTCAAGAGCAAACTCTCATTGAGCTACAACCCAGGCCATTTAATTTAATTTATTTTGAGACAAGGCCTTGAACTTGTGTTCCTCCTGCCTCAGCCTCTCTCAGAAATGGGCTTACAAGCACGTGCCCCTGTGTGATTCATGTCTTTTTCTTTCTCTTGCTTCCCTCCCCCCTTCCTTCCTTCCTTCCTCCTTCCCTCTCTGCCTCCCTCCTTCCCTTCCTTTCTCCCTCCCTCCTTCTCTCCTTTTTTTTCCTTTCCGTGCTGGGAATTGATCCCCAAGCCTTACAGATCTAGATACATACCTGCTACTGAGCGAACCCCTAACCCCTTGCCAAGGGGAAAATAAAAACATTGAAACAATGGCAAAAAGGGGTTGACATGGGGAAGGAAAAAAAAAAGAAGAAAAAGCTCCTTTATGTTTTTATGTGTTTATTGAGTTTACTTTGTTTCTGAAGTGGAGCAAGAAGTTGACCTGTCGAGAAATAAGCAAGTACAAAAGCTTAGCAGCTTTCTTCTGTTTGTCATTTAATACAGCCAGTGGAACCATTTTTTTTGCTTCCAAATTAACTGGTTTTGAAGTAATAGAAGAGCTACACATGAAGAAACTTAAATGCTTTAAACAAGCCTAAGGATTTTTAACAGCATAACTCTGTCAGCTGTTAAACAGTTGTCATGTCTTTAGCTGCCCTCTTCACCAAAACAGGGCAGAAAAAGTCCTCCTTTCCCTCAAATTTATGTAGAGCATATTTCATAGGTTGCGGATCTCTTTGGATTTAAATACTTGGATGTTTTGCCAAGTGACAGTGGTGAAGATGTCAGTAGTGTTTGCTTTTTTAAAAAAAAATTATGGTACAATTTTACTTTCTATTGAAACTGTTAGGTGGAGGATTGACTATAAGAGCCCTGTTATGCTGCAGATAAAATTAGATGCTCTCTGGAGCCATTTAGTTAAAACATTGTCAATAAAACAATGATAATTACTTAGAAATTTAGTTTCTGAAGTCATCTTTCAAAGTCTGTGGCTACTGAGTGTCCCTTTTGCATAGGATTTGTAATTTCTCCAATGATGTTTTGGAGTTTTGAGTTTTTCTCACTCCTGTGTTTGTAGCACCCTTACCCTTACTGTGTAATATCATGTGCCCTTACCTCCCCTGCACATTAACATCATCTAGGGAACTTTTAAGAAAGTTACTTCTGCTCCTTACCTTCCTTCCATGCAAATGGATCAAAATTTTGTGTGAGGATCCTAGACTGAGTATTTTTAAGGCTTGTTGGAACTGGCAGTTTGCATTGGAACTGGTATGTTTGCAACACTGGGAAGTGTTGAGGAAGGAGGATCCCAAGATGACACAGTGAGACCCTGTCTCAAAGTAAAAAAATAAGTAAGTAAATCAATAAAACGAAGCTGGGGATGGAGCTCAGCATGAAGGTCCTGCCTTCAATTCTCAGTAACACAAAGCAAAGCAAAACAAAACAAAACAGAACAGAACAGAACAGAACAAAACAAGAAAACCTCCCTGGGAGAGTTGAGAGAATGTCCTTGGCAAAAGAATGTGTTTAGAACCCTTGATCTGGGATGAGGAGCTGTCAGGGGTATGAGTAGGGGTGCAGAATTGTGGAGATTATTGACCTGAAGGGCATCAGGATGGATTTCCCATTCCCACCCTCATTGTCAAATGAGAAAGCCCTTGTTCTTCATCTGCCGTTATACACGCAAATAGCTTTCGTCTTAGTCCAGAAAAACTGCCTCTGACTTTGGTGAGGAAATGTGGCCTCCACTTGCCATGTTAATCAGCTGCATGCAGTTGTGAGGGCCACCTGGCGAAGTACCGTGCATTGGTGTCTCCGAACAACGGAAATGCACTGTCTCCCAGTGCAAAACTTAGAAGTGCAGAACGAAAGTGTGAGCTGGACGCTGTTCCCTGTGCAACCCGTGTGGGAAGAATCCTTCCTTCCTTCTTCCTGCTTTCAGATTTGCTGGTCATCTTGGTTTGTAGACACATTGCTCCGATCTTCCATCTTCACATGATCATCTTCTCTCTATATGCGTGTGTCTTGGTGTTCAGATTCCTCTCTCTCCCCCTTTTTTTGTACCAGGAATCGAACTCAGGACTCTGCTTGCCAGGCAGGCACTTGTGCCACTGAGCTATATCCCTGGCCCCACCCCTTTTTATAAGAACATTAGTCATATTGGATTGTGGTGCGCTAATTACCTTACTTTAACATGAGTACAACTATAAAGTCTCTTTCAAAAGAAGACCATACTCTGAACTACTGAGGAAGGAGGTTTAAAGTTGCAGCATGTTGTTTATGGAGGACGTAATTCAATCTTTCACATCAGTGCATGCAGGAAATGCCCTTCGATATGTTTCTTTCTTTCTTTTTATTCATTACATTCTGGGAATATAATTCTTCATGCAAGACATAAGCAGGAATCATTTGCTCAGTGCAAAAGGTCATGAAGAGAGAAGCTGATTTAAGGTCATCACTCCATAAACTCCTCACTACATTTCCGCAGTAGCCGCTTGTGATAGATGACAAAATCAGAACCTTCCATCAGTCCTGCAGTTAACTATCCCAGCAGATTCCTCTGTGGATCAGCCTTTGTTCTAGCTGGAAGGGTGACAGAGCACAGGTAATTAATGTCCTCAATACATTTATGTGGAGGGAAAAAAAACTGTAATGGATAGAAAATCATTGAGTACAAATCAGTGACAATCTATTTTTAAAAATTACGAAGTATATTATGCCAGTCTGTAGCTTTTATTCTGAAAGAGAAGCTCAAGCACCCACAAGGTAAGTTAGGCAGCCAACCAACTGCAAGCAATGTTAACAGGACTCTCCAATGGTGAACGTGCAGCTAAGGACACCTAGAGATGTGACCTACACCCACCCCTGGTGCTTGTCAAAACCGTGTCCCATGTGGTGAAGTAAGATTGCAAAATTAGAGAACACTCATCATAAAGCTTTCTACGCAGAAAGATTTTATCGAATTTCCTTGATGTTTGTTCATATCATAGAGCTGGTTGGTTACAGCACTTGTTTGCCTGATTGGCAATTACTTTCATAATTCCTTTATCATGAGCCTCGTGTGGCCTCATGCTGTGGTGCAGACTCCTGCAGATAAACAGTGTCCATCAGAGACTGAACAACTCTTAATGAGGGGCTGAAGGAAGAACTCCCATGCCTCTTTCTGTGAAGAGGTGGGCTGTCTTCAGGGCTTGAAGGCTCGGCAGTTTGCTAAGGAGAACCATCATAAAGTGGATAGAAGATTCAGTTTGTGTTGCTTGTTGGTGAGAATCTAAAGTACTTATTAAGAAGAGGAATCTCATAATCCTTTCCTTGAAGATTCTGGCTCAGTAGGTCTGGTGGCCTCTGAGGATCGCCCCTCTCACACGTTCACCACCCCATGCAGGTGAATCTTATCAGCAAGTAAACTTAAGAAACTCTGGCTCCAGCAACCTCTGATCAACACTTGAAGGTGATAGGATTCTGTGTGTTTGCTGGGGTTGGACCCTAGGGGGCTTACACGATAAGCAAATATAGCCCAGGTCATAGAATTCTAGCCTCGAATTCTTTCCCAGTGGAGGAGACTAATCATAGACTGCAATTATCCAGTCTCCCTATCTTCCCTAGTAGCAAAAATTCACCTTTTCTTTGGGATGCAAAATACTCAGATAAAAGAGCTCAGGCCACTGCCTTCTTTAAGCTTCTTCAGCGGTATGATCAGGCCCGTGGTACTGAGAGGTGACAGGGAGTGCCACGTACTGAATGATTGTGTCCCCCAGAATTTAGTGTTGAAGCCTAATCCTCCATTTGATGGTATTTGGTAGTGGAGATCTCAGAGATGATTAGGTCGTGAGAATGGGGTCCTCATGCATAGGGTAACTGTCCTGAGAGAGGACACAGAAAGCCGCTCATCCTTTCTGCCATGTGAGGACAGGGGGAGCCGGCCTTCTGGGGGCTGGGAGTTGGGCTTTCTCCGGCACTGAGTCTGACAGCACTTTTACCTTGGATGTCTGAGCTTCTGGAACTGTGAGAAGTAAATGTTGTTTAAGGCACTTGACTATAGCATTCTGTTACAGCAGCCAGAGCTAAGACAAGGGAATTTGTTACTCCCCTGAGAGCAAGCCCTGTTTTCCTTACTCCATCTTCTTCCTTTTATTCTATGGGGGATGGAGACCTGACGGTTAACATGCCAGCTGCCACTGTGAACCCATGGAAGACTTTTATTAAATCAGTGAAACAGACATAAGGATCCTCATCTCAAATGGCCTTGGGTTGTCATAGCAGCTTCAATGTGTAGACTTCTATCTTATTTAAGGAACTTTTATGCTGGGCTTCCTTGTATATACAATCGAACTTAATTTTATGATTGAAACTTGAATTTCTTCATTTTTATGATATTTCTAAATTTTAAAGCTAAAATCCTGTCATTAATCAAGTCTAATTCCTGTGTGTTCAAGTTGAATTTCTTCAACTCAACCTTCCTTGCTTCCCACACAAATGAAAGAAACAGTTTGGACTTTATGGCTAAGGACCTTCTGATTTCCAGAGTACCTGGAACAGATCCCTTGATGGGACGAACAGGTCAAGTCACACTGCAGTCTGTCATTCTTGCCAACTCCTGAAGTAGATCTGGAAGTCTTCTCTGTGTCTTTAGTTATATATTTTTGGCTGCCTTAATGTCGTGCATTGATTTAAAATGTTTACCTTTCTTTGTTTTGTTTTTTTTTTTTTGAGACAGGGTCTCGCTATGCAGTTCAGACCTGCCTTGAGCTCACTTTGTAGCCCAGGCTGGTCTATGAATTTTCAATGACCCGCCTGCCTCAGCCTCCTGAGTGCTGGGATTACAGAGGTGCATCACCATGCCCGGCTTACTAAAATGTTTACCTTTCATGGTCACTTTGACTCTGGGGAAGAACCAGAAGTTAAATGGTGTAAGATCCAGTGCATAAGGTGGGTGAGGGCATGCAATAGAAGCCTGCCTCCTCTTCAATGGCACTTGGTAGCAGTATCCATTGCATTTTTGATCGTGTCTTGTAAAGACACTCATGAAAGAGGACGTCCATAACTGCCTCAGAAAGTGGCAGGAATGACAGATGAGTGTGTTTGAAGAAGGGGGACTATTTTGAGGGGGATTAATGACAATGTGTCTTTTACTATGGTAAGTTTTTTTAAAAATGTAAACATTTATCATATGTTTTGTTCATACCTCATATTTCTGTAGAGGATATCCCACTGTGAAATGTATCAAAAGTGCTTTGTAAAATGTCTTGCACATCATATTTCTTGAGGGCTTAAATTTTAGACATTGTTTTCAGTGTATTAGGACATTATCCCAAGTGACATTGCTGGATGTTTGTATATGTTATGGACAATTGATA
Source organism: Dinomys branickii (assembly GCA_004027595.1). Lineage (NCBI taxonomy): Eukaryota > Metazoa > Chordata > Mammalia > Rodentia > Dinomyidae > Dinomys > Dinomys branickii. The sequence continues at coordinate 200,697 of PVLD010000653.1, forward strand.
AGTTTCTTTGTGTCAGTGAGTTTGGGATATATGTTCAGTGTGATAAACTGGTCTTTGTTATGGGCCTTCTCAGTGTCTTTAAAATATTAATGTACATTGTGAATATCTAGGGAAGGGAAAGGTTAGCAGTGAGGAAAAGATATGCCATGTGTAAAAACCCAGGATGTGCATCTTAAGGACTAGAATAATTTTGGAGAAGTGCAGTTTTAGGGAAAATCGTGTTAATTTGTAAGAATCACATTTACTGACTAGATGCCATTTTTCTCACGTTAGTTTTTAAAATTTATTGTACACACAAGCGAGATTTGCAAAATAACTTCACATGTTTCCAGAGGAAACTACATTGGTCAGCTTTTCATCACTCTGATCAAACACCTGACATATACAACTTAAAGGAGAAAAGGTTTATTTTGGTTGATGGTTTCAGAAGTTTCAGCCTATGGTCAGAGGGCTCCATGGCAGAAACATGGTGGGGAAGTGACAAAAGCTGTTCACCTTGAGCTAGACAGGAAGACAGAGAGAACAGGAAGAACCAGAGAGAGTTAGAAACTGAGAGAGGAAGGGGCTGATAATAACCTTCAAAAGCACATCTCCAGTGATCTCCACTTCCTAATAGCACATTCAGCTATGAGTTTACCTCTCATGATTAATGTTATGGTTGATACATTGTGTCAACTTGGGGAGTCTAGAGGTTTGGCTGAGTGACTCAGCAGTAAGTCGGGGTGCATACTTTGTGTACATCTTGAGCCTGTGCAAGACCAAGGCATGGAGATTATGTGAGAGCTACACGCCCCCTGAGTAGGGGTAGCCCGTTAACAATGTAAGAGAAAGAAAGCAGCTGCTTGCTGCCATTCCTCCCTTTTTGCTGGTTGTATTTGCTGTGCTCTTCTGCCATGAATGTTTGCCCCCTGCCATGTGCTTCTCTGTCTCAGAACCAGCCAAGTATGGACTAAAACCTCCACAAACTGTTAAGTTAAATAAATGTTTCCTTCCTTCATTTTGGGCCTTGGGTATTTTGTCTCAGTAACTAGAGAAAAGTAACGAAGACAAATATATTGCTGTCATGGTCTAATCACCTTCCAGGACCACACCTCTAAACTCATGAGCCTTTTGGGAGACATTATTCATCACAACCATAAGAGAAACCATGTGAACGTGGTGTTGAGTTGTCTGGGATGGGGAGTAGAAGAAACCAATATTGAGGGTATTGACCTCCTACTGGGTACGCCAGTCACGAAGGCAGAAGACTGATTTTCTATTTGATTTTCAAGGCTGAGTGGTTTCACTCTTTGCTAGACTCAAGGTCATATGATTCTGAGCATATGTTAACGTAAGTAAGAAATACTGACCTAACTAGTATTGAACAGGCAAAGAACTCCAAGCTTTAAAATCCAATCACATATAGTAATAATTAACCATTTTGTTGAGTACAAAACTAGGAGTATTTGAAATGAACTATGCTTTGTCCAGATACTGTCCTTGCATTATCAAAATTTCTTAGCCCCAGGGTTCTATTTTTAGTTTACTATTTCTGCCCACCACTCTGACAAGGAACATGGGTGTTGGTTTGCTGATTCTATTAAGATTAGAACTGAACTAGTCCAACCCTTGAAAACAACAGCTATGCTGACAGGAGAAAGTGTAACAAAAGTCACCCACCAAGGGGAGACCTTCAGTGCACAGGAAAATTCTCCTGATACTTCCCTAAGAGGAGTATTTGTTTTGTTTTGGGTTAAGGATATTTAGGTTAGCCAAAGATAAAAGGGAACAACAAGAAAAAAATAGTAACACCTGGATGTTATAGTAGATGCTTCTGTATAATCTATTTGTAGTATAGGTAGCATTACCTTCATTATACAGAGGAAGAAGCTGGGAGAAATTTAAACACTTATTTTCCCAAGGTCCCACAGCTTTTAGGTGGGAAAGGTGAGATTTAACTCCAGGTTTAGCTCATTTGAAAGCCCTAGTATCTGTGTTACATAAGCAAAACATAATAGTTTCATCTTCAAAATATTCCACAAGCTGATGATCTCCTGTTGTACGCAGTGGCCCAGGCAGCAGCCCTATCTTACCGAGACTCTTGCTATGGCTTCTTAATTGGCTTCCTTGCTTCTACTCTTAACCTCTGCCCCCTGCTTTTAGTCAGTTCCACCCAGCAGCCAGAGCGATTCTGTTAGTCACTCTTGTGCTCATAGCAGTTTAAATGCTTCTCAGCCCTCTTTGGAAGCAGAGTCCTTACTGGGTGACAGGTCCCACCAGCTGGGCCTTCTGATCTCATCCCTCTTCTTAACACTGCCCAGAGCTCCTTTGCAGTTCTTTGACCTTACCCAACCCAGATGACCCTAAGTGCCTTTATGTGCTGTTCCCTGCCCCCAAAATCTCTCCACAGTTCTCTGCTCAGATGTCACCTAGGGAGGCCTTCTCCAACACCCTTTAATATAAAAATCAATCTTCTCACTTCTGTCCTCTCATTTTAACTATTTCAGTATTACATATGTTGCCACATTACCTGTTCATGACCTTGTTTTAGGCCTGCCTTCTGCCTAGCGCAGCACCCTGGTGAGGAATAGGCTATGCGTGGCTCACTTTGTGTCTTAGTTTCTTCCTTGTTGCTGGAATAAAGTACCAAACACCACAAGTTAAAGGAGGAGAAGTTTATTTTAGCTCATAGTTCGTAGAGGTTTCTCTTCATAGTCCAAGGCTCCAAAGAAGGTGGCATGGCGAGGGGAGTGGCAGAGGAGAAACAGTCCATGGCAGGACAGGCAGAAAAAAGGGAAACAGCAGCATCGAGCTTCCCTTTCCCTTTTATTCTGTTCAGGCTACCAGCCTATTGATTGGTGCCCCCCACACCCAGGGTAGGCCTTCCCATTATCCCACCCAGAACAATGCTAAACCAATCAGTAGACTAATTTAGGTATCACACACTCTTAATACAAAGTCACATACCCTAGATCCAGCCAGCTCCAAAAAGCCCCACCTATAAGTGCATAAGGCTTTTGGGAGACATCTAGGTATAAGCCAGGCTGGAAAAGAGCTCCTCAGTAAAAACTTTGTTGAGTGAATGAATGGATCACAGTTACCTTGGTTATAAATTGAATGTGTTATCATCTTTCTTCCTAGAATTCCTACAAAACCAGAAACTTGAAAGAAAAGAAGACATTTAAAAAACAAAAATTTCCCGGCAGGAATTTATGTATTTGTATGTAGCCCTTGACAGTAAAGTGCAGGAAAAACAGCCATATTTTCTGTCCTCGAGGAATTTGAAGTCTGTAAAGAGCTGACCTTGGAAATCCTGATAACAGACATCTGGAGCATAGCAAAAGACAAGGCAGTTAGACCACCTTCTACACTGTATTACAGGAAGTGTCAGTTTTAAAAGCACAGGGTAGGTAGATACACATGTGCACATTTTATGAGATATATAGGAATTTAAATGTGATCATCCAGGTCAGTCTGAGGCTCCCCAGCCATGACCAGTTCAGCAAGGACACTGCCCTGTACTTCCTGCCAGAGTCTGCCATTCTACTTCCATCCAGAGATTATAGTGGAGAAAGTTAGGATGCTAGGTAGCCCTTGCCATAGGGCCAGCTAATTATGCATTTTGGGTTAATTTCTTAACCTATGTTTTCTGCCACTTCTATATTTCCAGGCCCTCCTAATTTCTGACGCCTTCTTTAAGAGTAAAGAAAAACTCTGGTTAGACCAGATGTCCCTCGATGGGAACTGTTTTCCTGTCGTCTCCTACCTCCCACCATGGCTGGGAGATTGGCTGACCCTGAGGTAGACCTGTGGGAACTCCTGTGGCTATAGTTTGTCTCACTATCCTGGTTGTATATTTTTTTGTAAGGAGTGAAATTCCTGTTCTCTGTGGTCAATGGTTCTGACTGCTAGTGGTCAGTGTGTGTATCTTTCATTTTTATAAGTTCCACATTGTCGTATATGGGTGTGTGTGTGTGTGTGTGTGTGTGTGTGTGTGTGTGTATGTGCACATGTGCCTGTATGTGTTTAGTGGATTCTAGTTGTGCTCTTAATAAAAGACATAAATTTCCTTCATCTAGGAATTAAACAGTGCTTAACTGCCGTTCTAGACTGTGTGTATTTTAAAAACTTACCACAAAGAAGGTCTTGGAATTGTTCACATACCTAAAGTTAATGATAATATGAATCAAGATTTCAAAAAGCACCTATCTTCTCTCTTCTTTGTCTGTTTAACTGGAGTTCAAGAGCTTACATGTAGATACCCTGGGCTTTGGAGCATAAGCACATAGGAAAAAATCTCAATGCAGTTTTAATAAAATGTGGTTTTATGAGTTGGAATTTCTTAGTTGTTTGACTCCAACTGACCTCATTAGCTATAGGAATGCTTCTCCTTAGCCCTCCACTTGGGGAAGAAAAAAATTCTTGTGGAATTAAGTAATTTAAGCACTTACACAGTAAGAGAGTGGTGGGTAGGGAGGTCACAAGGTAGGACTTGCAGTTACTGAGCAGGACCTTCGTACTGGTCCATAGCTGAAGAAATCACCATGGGAGAAGAGAGTTTGATGCCCTCCATCCCACGCAGGCCTGGTCTGGCAGGCTGAGGCCTGCACTGTGATTTTGTTCAGCTTTCCCCCTGAATGTGGGGGCAAAGGCCTCTGCGGAAGCTGTCTACCTTTCGTGTAGGAATTTTTTCTAAGGAGCATTAAGTACTGGCATTCTTTCCTCCCTAGCACAGATCTGAATGGGGAGGCTTCCTTTTCTCAGGGAGGACCACGAACTCTCTCCACATCCCTGCAGGGTAATGAACTTGTTCCTAAATCTATCACCACCACCTCTTTCCAACTCCAGCCTTAATCTTTTGGGAGAGAAGCAGAACTTTTGTTCAGTAGGATATTCTGAAGGAAAGAAGCCAGGCCAGGTGAGGTCAGAGCAAAGCTCATTCCCCTCTGCTTGCCTCGCAGCTGTGGTGTAGAAGGTGGGAAGGCAAGGGATAGTAGATCGTGTTAGCCCCAAACATCTTGGCCAGCCCTTAGTGGCCAGCACAATTAGCAAATTAATGAATGTGGCTGAGGGGACCCCACTCTTAAAGCCCACATCTGAGATAACAGTTGGTAGCCATGTACATTTAGTGAGTGCAGACAGAATGTCCGTCCATCATTTGCAAACCTTGCATTTTCCTGTAGCAACACAGTTGTTCTACTCACCAGCCACGCATGTTGATTACACACAGTAAGGTGTGTGGTTAGTGGTCCCTAACACTTGTAAGCATGGAAACCCTATTCTATAGAAAAGTCATAGACATTTAACTTTTATCTGCGTAGTAACACCTAGAAGACAGCTAGGGATATGTAAGTGAATTAGAGTTAGGAATTTACTATACTTGAACACTGTGTGTGGCATGTTACCCAAGTGGGCTAGTGCATATGTGGAGCCATAGATGTGTCTCATACTCCTCCAAACTGAGGCACCTTTCCTGCTCCTACTTCTCTAGCCAAGGCCAAAGCCCCCCATTTAGGGTCCGCTTGGCAAATAGAAAAGATTGTAAGTTTTGGAGTCAGGCAGATACACTATCATATTTTGTGTCTACCCCTTTTGGTATGGTCTTAGATTAGCTCCTGAAGCTTCCTGTGGCTCTGCTTTCTCATCTTTAGAAATGGAGATCACACTTAACGTCATGAAGTTTAAGCTTAATTATACTCCTTGTAATACCTAGCACAGGGACGGTGGCATTTAAATGTTTGTTTTTCTTCTTCCTGCCTACTGTGAAATAGATCCAAGGCTAAAAATACACAAAATAAAAAATAGGGCCGGGGATGTACCCTAGTGGCAGAATTCCTGCCTACTGTGTGTGAGAAGTCCCTTTGATCCCCAACATCAACAAAAAAAATTTTTTTAAATCTTTCTGCCTCTTGGTGTTATATAGATTCCAGTTAGTGGCATAGGACATTCGTTATGTTTACAAAGTCTCTGCACAGGATTCTCTCGGGATAAATGGTGTCTGACCCATGATGTGAGCCTGGAATTGAAGGCTGGGAAGCTGGAATCACCTGGTGGCTCATTCGATCAGTTTGGTGATCAATGCTGGCCTTAGCTGAAGCATTTAACCAGAACACTTGTTTGTCCTTGTGACTTCAGTTTTCTCATAGCCGTTATATCTAGGTCTCAAAGCCTACATCTCAGAGAGAGCCGACAGAAAACCTCATCATCATGTATAGCCTTGCCTTGTAAGTCACGTGGTATCACTAATACCAGCATTCATCAGCTGAGAATGTCACAAACGTAGGGGAGGAGAAACAGACGGCCTGTGGACACACAGTTGTCCTGAAGGACGACATGGGAACGGGAAACCTGCTGTGCTGGTTGTGTAAAATGTAACCTGCTGGGCGTGGGAGCATGTGTGTTACAGGAAGAGGGCCTCCCAGAACACCTCCCCGGCTGTCCCTTGGACTACTGTGGTGACCTGCCAGCCCAGACACCAAGCCCTTAACAAGGGTCTGGAATACAACACTTTGAACTCTGTCCCAGGTCAGGTATCACCTTGCAGGTTTGAAGTGGAGCCTGAGTTTTCATCTGCAAGCCAGGCTGAGGTGCCTGATGGGCTCGCTGGGATGTGTGCTTTGGTAGAAATGGAAATGGACTAAGCCAGGGCCTGACCTTCCCTCTTCTAGTGCCTGAACCTGATTTTATGAATGACGAGCAATGTTCCCCATACCTCACCTTGCCCCATTACCAAAATTTCACAACTACATTTTCCTCTGGAATTTTAAACTCATTTTAATGACTATAGAAAGTTGGAGTATTTGCTCAATATTCCTTGTCAATGCACAGGCAAAGAACTCTGGAAAGTCACCCCACAGGATGTAGACTTGGCTTCTAGTCAGGAATAAGAGTTTTCTTACCATTTTATCATGGCCATTTTCTCCAGTAAATATTCATTTATTTACCACTTTTCTCTGTGAGCTTGTTCCAAAGTGACAAATTCTTATAGCAAACTGAAGTACAAACTCTTAGGAGCATGAAGCCAAAAGAAGTATTGAAACAAAACTATAGACACAAAATTTTAAAAATTCCCATATATCACATAGTTTGAACCACAAACTTAAGGGGGATAGGGTGAAAAATGTGGTTGTTTATCATTTATGGAGAGTATGGTTAATGTGTGCAATTGCTTCCAGACTCTGAAAATCATTTCAGTGGCACTTTTTCAGACTTTTCTATCTCAGAAATAAAAAGAATAGCCCTTCCAAGACACACAGGGCTATGTGAGGTTCAGAGGGAATAATGACGGCATGAGGTCTTTAGAAATCTGCGTGTGCTTCTCACATGTAAGGTTCTGTCATATTTTGTTGCACACTGCTTGAAGAGGAGGGACTTAGGACAACGTGGGACCCACTGAGAAAGAAGGGACACAGGCCTGCTGCCCCACATTTCGTCCTGACCCATTTCTTGTCCCACCCAGTTTCCTCTACCACTTTCTCTAAGGTTTGCAGTCTCCCCATGATGCCTACATCCTCTGTCCTGTCTGGATTTGGAGCAGCTTGTGTTTATGTTGCCCCGAATTCATACATGAAAGACCAGCTCCCCAGTACTTCAGAAGGTAACTGTACTTAGAGATGGGGAAACCTCTCTCTCTCTTAGAAGAGAAGGAAATCTGAACACATGAAGAGCCCCCAGGGATGGGCATGCACAGAGGAGAGACCATGTGAAGACACAGTGGGGAGATGGCTGTCTGCAAGGATAGGAGTGAGGTCTCAGGACCATCCAACTTGCAAACACTGATCTTGGACTTGGGGCCTCCAGAATTGTGGGAAAATTAGCTTCCTTTGTTAAAGCCACTCGGCCTGTGTTATTTTGTTATGTACCCCTAACAAACCAATGCCTTCTCCAATTTTAGAGAAAATTTATAAGGTCTTGTTGTATAATGTTTTAACAACCAGATAAATATAAACTTAAATCTTCCTTATGGAGCAGCAGTAGAGTGACAGTGATAGTATATATTAGAGTTTGAGCTTTCCAGAGAATCTGCCGATTGTGGAGAGATATATGATAGAGGGAGAGAAGAAGGAGTAGGCAGGAAGGGAGGGAAAGCAAGAGAGAGAGAAAAGGAGAAAGAGGAGGAAGGGGAAGGGGAAGACATTGAGGGACGTAGGAAGCCAGTGAGAGAATGAGGCGGAGGAGCCGGAGGCGCAGACACGGAGGGGAGCAGGGAGCAGGGAGCGGAGAGGAGACTGGCTGAACCTGCGGAGCTGGCTCCTGTGGGAGTTGTGCTGAATCTGCGATCAGCGGGGCAGTTCAGTGGGCTGAAGGCCAAGGGAGAGCAGATTTGCAGCTCTTGAATGAAGGCAGTTTGGAGGCAGGACTGCTCTTTGAGATGTCACTCATTTAATGGTCTTTAACTGATTGGATAAAGCCCATGTTCCATATGGAGGGTAGTCTGTATTCAAAGTTTGCTGATTTGAATGTTAAATACATCTAAGGGCTGCATTTGCAGCAGCCTTTAAGCTAGTGTTTGACCAAACCTGTCGGGCTTACCACAGTGACACATACTGTTAACATGGAGGAAATCCAAAAGGGTAGTCTGGGGTTGTTTTCTAAGAAAAATGGAAACCGATATAATAAAAGCTAAATTTTAAATGTTGTTATTAATAATGCTGTGTCATATTAACATGTATAGCTTCACTTGATTATTTTACCTCATTTTCTTGAATATAGGAGTGTGATGGCCACATATTAAAATGTAATGTACTCATTGCCCCAAATTTCTGTTGATGATACAAATACTAAATCTGTTAAAGGCTGTTAGCTGATGTTTACACCTGGCTCAAACAGTCAACACTTGTTAGTACCTGATTCATAATTTGCTAGGTCTGTGCAGGTGTGCACGCTGGAGGTCGAAGCCAGCGCCTTTCACATGCTACATGCTTATTTGCTTTGGTATCTTAACCTTTCTTGGGAATTTGTATCACAATCCTGCTTTTCTACCATGGGAATTAACTTAAAAAAAAACAAACCCAGGACTATAGTTGTGATGACATTTGAATTTTACTTTTCTTCTGTTACTTCTACTCTCCTACTGTCCGTTTGATTTATACTTAGAAAACTGGTCATTTATAAAATTGAAATTACTTTTCCAAGGTGACAGTCTCTGGTAGAAGGAGAGTTGGGGTCTCCTAGGTTACAAAGCTTGTGCTTAACAAATGTGCTCCTTTCAAAAAGGACCTGGGTCTACTTCAATTGTGTTGGTAACTGTTAAAGAAGAAGCCATTAAAAAAGCACGGGGGGGGGGGGGGACAAAAAAAGAAGCACCAACTTTATTATGATTTAAATCAATGCTAACTTTTCATTCTTGCATAGAACTAATTAACTTTCTAATTATTTAGAAAGTTTTAAAAGATGGCAGGGATCTCCTTTCTCTAAAAGGGATGGAATTTTTCTTTAGGAATATGTGAAAATATATTCATGGGTAGTCTACAAAGGATTCAGATTATTTAAAATATGCCACTATTATGAAACACTCGTTTCTGTCAGTGGCTGTGACAGAGACATGGAAATAAATTATGGGGTTTATTCATCACAAGTAGCTAGTATGTAAGGCCTGAGTGGAAGTAAGAATTTTGTTTTGTTTTGTTTTGAGACAAGGTCTCACTGTGTAGTTCAAGCTGGCCTTGAGTTCACGATGCAGCCCAGGCTGGCCTCAGACTCACAGTGATCCTCTTTCCTCAGCCTCCTGAGCCTTAGGATTATAGACATGCACCACCACACCTGGCTTTAAGAATGTGACTTACTTAGAAAAACTAGGGAGAAATAGAATTGAATATTCATTATGTCTTGGAAGGAAGGAAGTCATTCTGAGCTTAGGAATCACAAAGTAAATTAAAAATGGGTAGTGAGGAATCTTGAGGTGGGACCCTCTCTCATTAGTAGGCGAATAATAGATTAAGAAAACATTTGTGCCCCAAACAGCTGCTGTTATTTATTTATTTATTATAAACCCAGTGACTCAAGAACAAAGTAAGCAGAGTGTCTATCAGAAGACAGTTCACAGCTGGTGACTGCACAAGGCTGAATACCCTCACCAATAACCAAACGCTACCAGTTAGAGTAAAATGCAAATAAGTTATAATCGGGAATGTATGTGTACTGTTTAGTCATCTGATCTTGTAGTAATTATTAATTTCTTTGATGTTATAAATTTTGAAAATCTTTGTCTTTTAGAAAGACAGTGGGCCAGGGATATAACTCAGTGGTTCAGTGCCTGCCTTGCAAGTGCAAGGTCCCGAGTTCGATTCCTGACACCAAACACAAAAATAGAGACATAGTGAAGTTTTGAAGGCTGAAATTACGTGCTGTGTGGGATTTGCTTCAAAATAACCAAGGCTGGAAAGAGAGAGAATGAGCGAAATCATTGAAAGAGTAAGGGAGAGGGTAGTGAGTAAGTTGGCATGTGTTGAGATAGGGGGTGGATCACACAGCAGATTTATTACGTTCTTTTCTTTTGGTTGGATTCTTTTGTAGTGTTTGAAATTTTTTATAATGAAAAGTTAAAAGTACAAAAAGACCTCCGCATTTAAGGGAGAGAGAGGAGAGAGAGAGAGAGAGCAATCTGGCATTTTGTGCTTCTCAGTGGAAGTAGTTAAATTAATCTGTAAAGCTTTTACTTTTGGCAAAAACGAAACCCGAATCCGGTCAGGCCTGTAGATTCTATGACTAAATTATGGGAAACCAGGAAATGGAGAAGTACATTAAATGCTATTCTGAGGTACAGTCAGCAAGAGGCAAGAGTGCATGAGACTAAAACAATTGCTCTCATTTCCTCAACAAGCAAATAAAAAGTCCAGAGGGGAGGGGAAGGAAGAGGAAACCTATACATGAGAGACTACGGACCTTGCATATACCCTGATTGCCAAACCAAGAGAAATTCACGAGGCCATGGGAAAATTTGTCTACTAACTGGATATTTGGTATATTAAGATTCATACCATTTTTTTAAAAAGATGTATTATTGTGCTCATGTTTTAAAAAGTTCTTCGAGATACTGTCTTAGTTGCTTTTCCCATTGCTGAGATAAAAATACTTGACACCTAAAGTTAAAGGGGGAAAGGTTTATTTAGCTCACAGTTTGTAGAGGTTTCCTTGCATAAGCAGCAGGCTCCAAGGCAGGGTGGTGTGGCAGGCAGGCAGGAACTGCAGAGTAGAAAGAATTCCCAGCAGGCAGAAGATAGAGAAACAAAGAATACGCAGTTCTTTCTACCCTAATATATCTTATCCAGGCTGCTTAGTGTGAGGAGCACTCATATCCCTAACCCCGGTGCCGAGCGTGGCACCATGAATCAATCCCTGCATCACCCGTTCTAGATCCAGCCACCCCTGCAAAAGCCCCACCTAGGACCACATAGGACTGGAGGGGGACGTCTAGACAGATCTATGACATTGATACATACTAAATGACTTATTCATGCTAATGAGAGAGTGTTTAAAATGGAACACAATTGAAGGAAAATTAGAATGCATCGATAGTCATGGAAATAGGATGATGAAGTGTTCTCTCTTTTTTTTGATATGCTACATATTTCCATAATTAAAAAATACCAGTTTTTACCCATTGTTGAATAACAATAAACATTTTCCACAGATTCCATACTTTTCTGAAGTCCTTTATGGAGAGCAGTTTTACCTAAGGTGCTTTTAAAAACCGTTTGTATGCACACATAGGGGCTGAGGGTGTAGCTCTGTGGAAGAGCACTTGCCTGACATGTGTGAGGTCCTGGGTTTAATCTCCAGCACTTGTATGATGTGTGGGCTTGTGCGCACATGAGCACACACATGCATGCACATACACGTATCCAAAGAGTTTTCTAGCCAGTTCTTTATTTTACTTTCATCAAAATTCCCTACAGGTTAAACAAGAAAAAGGAATGTCAAGTTAATTAAGCCTTTAAAAATACTGTAAGGAATATTAAGTATCCTATAAAATAACAATTTACTGCCCCATAAGAGTGTGCATACATGCGCATGTGCACACACACACACATATACACACACACATATCAGAGTGAAAAAAGTAGGATAAAAATCACTTATGGTGGAAAAGGGATACGTAGAAAAATTGACTGAAAGGAAATAAAACAAAAATGTTTTTAGTGTGGTATCAAGTTGTGGTTGTGAATATTCTCTTAAAAGTTTTTTATGGTTATGTTTATTTTTTAAAATGTAACAGATAAAAATATGTAATGTAAATTGAGAAAATATACTCACACATATATGTATATTTAAACTTTATTTTGATCTAAATCAAAGATACTTTGTCTAACGAAGTAGTACCCTGGAGCTTTATTTTATGTTTTAAGTGGATGGTGAATCAATTTTTGTTGTTTGTTTGTTTTTGTACGTACTGGGGATTGAACTTAGGACTTTGTGCTTGCCAGGCAGGTGCTTATGCCACTGAGCTATATCCCCAGCCCTTTTTTTTTGTCTTTTTGAGACAGGGTCTCCCTATGCAGTTCAGGCTGGCCTTGAGCTCACTTTGTACCCAGGCTGGTCTCGAACATACAACAATCCTCCTGCCTCAGCCTCCCAAGTGGTGGGACTACAGGTGTGTGCCATCACGCCCAGCGAGGTGAATCAGTTTTTAATTAAATACCTTAGAGAAACTTCCTATGTTTGGAGGACGTCTGAAACAGTTGGCTGTTTGCACCAGCTCTGTAAAGTCAGCACCGATTTGAAGGACAGTTGAGGATTAACCCCGGTGAAGAATGGCCTGACTTCCCAGGAGGCCGGCTAAGGCTGGGTGGCCTCTTGTACTGAAAGAGCCTTTGCAAACCAGTCATCCTTGGAGTCTGGGGAAAGGGGATTAGTAAGAGACTGCCTTGGCTCCTGAGTTCTGTTTTCAGCCTCCTAAAGCCTTGGCAAGGAGACACTCATAGGGCCTGGGAGTGAACATGACCCCACAAGTTGAGTTAGGCAGGAAACAGAGCAGCAGGTCAGTCTGGGGTCAGTCAGCACAGACACACTCGGGGACTCCGGCCCTCCAGGGACTGCCCAGGAGGCCTGCAGCTTAAATGTGCAGGGCTCTGGGGCTGCCCTGCTGCCAGAGAAGGAGGCCTGTGGGCCATGTGCCGGGTTCTTCTGCTACTCTTTCGTGCTGGGCTGCGGCCCATGGCTAGTACCTAGAAATCATTCCGTACTACACAGAGCCCAGGGACTTGGTGGTACATTCAGATTTAGCAGTCGTGCTGGATGTGTCGAATTGCTGTGACTAACTTTACTAAGAGTTCAGCTGAATCCCCCTTGCTTTACGAAATACTAGGTCTTACCAATAATTTTACTTACCTACCATGATTGAAAACTTAAAGTCACTAATGCAGGTGCTTTTCTTCTTGGAGGTACCTAGAGGATCCCCCTCCCCATTTTAGGTAGAAATAGTGGTGATAAGGTGAGATACTCCTGACTTCCTTCCATAGGCACTCGGCCTTGCTCTATTCTAAGAGCATGGAGCAACTTCCGCAGATTTAATACCTCCAAATAGCTTGTGCTTATGTTTCCGGAAGCAGGCTGTCCAGTTCTGGTTGTTTGAAGTTTATGCAGCTAAAAAGAAAAGAATAGAAAAGGAGGTCCAGATTGTTTTATTATATTTTGTGTCCACGATTTTTACAAGTTAATTAGAAGAGGAATACCAAGATAAATTTGAGAAATCTGAACCCAAGATAGTTAAGGAAGTTCCCCAGAATTATACTCCCATCTGGAATTTAGCTTCCTAGAGCTCAGGGCTGTGTTTATTATAATTCTGCCCAGTGCATGGAAGAGTGAATGAATGAAAGAGCCGAGGCAGGTTCTAATGCCCTTGTGGGAACAAGCGCCTACCTGTGTTCAAGGTGGGATAGATGTGCTGACTGTCCCAGGTCCATGGTGTATAAATTTGAAAAGGCTTGTATTTGTCTCCAGTTGCTGCCATCAACCACACCAACTTGACTGTCCCTTTCCTGGCCCTTCACCAAGTACAACTTTCCTAAATTTTCAGAGACTGATCCATTTAAAAACAACTTAAATCTTCTCTTTCCCCACAGTGGCTTGACCCTGTGTTAAAGCATGTGAAGCAAGAGAAGAGATGGGAAATTTTACTTGTATGGTCGCTTCCTCATTTGAGGTCAAGTCGTGTCTCCTAGAAGGTGGAGACAGGAGGCCCTGGGGGGCAGGGAAGGTGAAGTTCTGTGTATTTAGCTGGTTGCAGATGCTGTCTTCCTCTTGTTGGTTGAGGTTGTCTTCAGCCTATTGGTGTATACAGTGATACAATGCTGTGTATTTCTCTGACCAAATGCTAGCTCAGAGAGTGTAAATCTCAGCTCCCTGCTGCAGGGGCTGTGCCTCTACCTGGACCTTTTCCAGTCCCCTTCATCTTTGCTTCAGGGGTCTTCGACCCCAAAAGTAGCTAACCTGGCTTCAGTACAAACAGGATGGCTCCAGTCAGGCTTCTGGGTGACCCCAGGAAGCCGCTCATCCTTGCCTTGCCACACTGGATATGCTGGCTGCTTTCTCCATGCTATTCTGCACATCCCTTTCCTCTCTAGTTCTTCTCTTATCTGTGGCTTAGAAGAACGCTGTGGGAACCAGCTAATCTACTGATTAAGTAGGTGGGCAAACATTGAAAGGGATATTGGTATTCCCTTCTGTCAGGCTCTCCCTGTTTCTGCATGACTCTATTGATTCTTCCACCAAGTGGTAGGAAGAGGAGAGGAGGGAACTGGAAGACTGAGGTTCTCAGAAGAATGAGCACTGGTCTCCCCTCAAGACTCTGACGCTAGCCCTGCCCACCCACCTTTGGTTTTTTTTTTTTGGGGGGGGGGGAAACGAGGTCTCACTGTGGTTCAAGCTGACCTTGAACTCACTATGTAGCCTAGGTTGGCCTTGAACTCAGGGTGATAGTCCTGCCTCAGCCTTCTGAGTGCTGGGATTACAGGTGTGCACCACTATACTATATACCTGGCCCAAGCGTTGTGATACAAATGCAGACGTAGGCATTGGCAGGGCTGGTATTTTCTGCTAACTTGTGGAGGAAGGTTATGATCTAATTGATGGTTATGATCTAAGATTTTTTTTCTTGTATAAATCACTCACTTACTGATTCTCTATATGTAACATTGGTGTTATGGAGAGGTCATACCAAAGTTTATCACAAACACATAGGTGCAAATGGCATGTTAGTAAAAGGAAAACATTTATGTTGAATGATATCATTATCGAAAGTATTAACAGTTCTGTAATCTTATGAATTAAGTCACTAACTTGTAGCCTGGGATGAATATATCAGCAGAAGTGTGTGCATTATCTCAATTAGCTTGAAGTTATTCTACACACTACAGTACACAGACGTGAATGTGCAAAGATTTAAGGTAGAGCTGTTTGTAACCCTGTAAACCTGATAGAAACCTAAGTCCACACCATCACTTACCTGTACAAATGTTTGATGTAGCTCTTTATTGATAAAGAAAAAGTTGAGACTGTGTTACCTGCTAGGAGAGGTTATAAAGCAAAACTTTTGCTGCTTGCATAGAAAAAAGCTATAGACTGAAAGAAAAAAAAATTGCAGTGTTCCTTTCTTTTTCTTGTCTTTTTCAAGTAGATTGATACAATGCTTTCTTTAAGCTGTCTGTATAAGGTAAATAATGTGGATCCCTATCATGTATTTGTAAAATTACTAAGAACATATGATGTGAAAAAGGTTCTTGTAGTTAACTGTATGCCCTTGAGTAGAGAAATAATGCAGAGTTCTTGTTCTTGAGTTATAAGCCTGAAAGTGATTCTATTAATTTTATTGTTTAATTCTCTAACTTTTCTACAGTGAATCCTCTTTATGTATGTATTAGTCAGACTTTGTAGTGCTGAGACACAGTAGCTGACACCCACAACTTAAAGGAGCACAGGTTTAATTTGACTCCCGGTTTCAGGGAATTCAGTACCTGGTCAGCTGGCTCCAAGGCAGAAATGTCACGGCAGAAGAGCATGGTGGAGCAATGCTGCTTAGTTGATGGCAGCCAGGAAGCCAGAGAGGAAGGGGTGGTCAGACATAGACCTGAAGGCCATGCCTGCATGATACACCCAAAGATGTCCATAAGTGTTCTCCACTAGTCCCCAGGGCAGATCCTTAAGCAAGTGAAGCTGACACGTCTCCTGAGTTGCCACAACATACATAAAGTGTTTTCTAAAGAAATTACACTATCAAATTTAATACAAGGTAGGCTATACACTTGTATCAGATGTCTAGTGTTTTAGCTGTTCTATGTCATTAATTACCAGACTTTTAAAAAGCATTTTTCATGATCTCGAAAATTAAGTTCTCTAAATATAAAGGCTTTTAGTGAGTTTTTTTCCTCTTAGTTGACCTAATAGCTATTACTTCATTTTACAATCTGGCTTATGTTTCAACAACTGAACGCCCTAAATATTATTTGGCATTTATAAATGCATGTGCTAATTTGGAAAAGTTCCTTTTATTACAGTATAAATATCCCTTGTAACTTTAAAATTGTGCTGTAGCCTTCATTCTCAATATGAGAAAATAGGAACTCTAACTTTAAAAAGAGCTTCCAAGTGCTATTCATCTTCTGCCCTATTTTGTAATTTATTGAGAATAACTGAAGTGTTTCAAGAAAATTAATTCTGCAGGGTTTAAGTGCCTAGAGCTTAATAAATCAGAATGAAGTTTTAGCATGTAGGGCAGTAGTCGTGTCAGAAATTTGTATCTTTTTGTTAATACAAGCCCAGTTTTAGCCTTTGTGCTCTGTGAGTTAGGAACCTGGCTGTGGGTCTAACTCCTGTGATACTTCCAGGCCCTGATATCTTACAAGGTACATGATAGAATGGTTCTCATAACAGTAAACATTTACTCAGCACTGGCATGGGCAAGGCACATTACCTAGTGGTTTTAATGCATTATTTCGTTCCATCTTCACAGCAACTCTCTGTAGTAAATGGCTGTAACCATGTTTGGAGAAGAGGAGGATAGAGGAGCAGGTTTTGGATAGTAACACATGAGAAAGATGCGAGTATGTTTTATTTCAAGCTGGTCTAAAAGTCCATGCGTGGACACACACCTTAGGAAGCCTTTTTAAGTAGATGGAAATTTAGGTTAAACTGGAGCATTTTCATAAAAGCCTGTGAAATGTGGGTTTGAACAAATGGAGGCAACAGTGAGAAAAGTGGTAACAAATTTTAGTGTTACACGCAAAACCTTGTAAGAATAATCCTTTTCATGTTTGCCACGTCTTACTTTGTTGTCTGAAATGAGTAGAATCTCCACTATGTGCTGAATCAAGTAATTGGTACAGTTAGGATATAAATGGAACAATTTGGAAATAAGAGATGAGTAAATATAATTCTAGTATAGTGCATGGTGAGGTCAGAGTAAAAGCTACAGTATTTAAGCTGGGCTTGAACAATTTTGAGAAATTAAAGAAAGTTTTGGGGAAAGGTCTTGAGAATAGTTTAGTTTTTAACATACTATGGGGAATGGTGGTTTGTTTGTTTATGACAGGGTCTTGCTATGTAGTCCAAGATGGCCTTGAACTCATGATGATTCTCCTGTTTCAGCCTCCCAAGTGCTGGGATTACAGGTGTGCACCACCACACCCAGCTCTAGTGGGGTTATTGAACTGATCTCCATCACCCATTCCAAGTAGATCACCACCTTCCATGAAAATATTTTTTAGGCCAGGGGAGTATATGGATGAGAATTTGGCATCCTAAATTTTGAAACTAAAAGTCTAAATATTTGTTGTATAATTATTAGCAATTAACATTATGCCTTTATTTTCAGGTTCCAAGATTATTATACATTTTTATGGTTTTATAATTCTGTTAACAGTTAACAGTACTTTAATGTTTTTGCTTCTCAGGATTTATATCAATCAGAATTTCCAGATTCTCATGTTCTTGTTTGGATTCACTCCTTGGGCAGTTGGGCCAGTCCTTTGGAAATTTGTAAAAGGAGCATTTAGGTACAGGCACAACCATGTTCAGTCTATCCATGGAACTGACATTGGCCAGGTAACACTTGGTCCCTCTGTAAATCCTGTCAGTGATAGTCTACTGATTTCTGGCAGGCAGTGTTTCAGAGAGACCTAAGCCAGACTCCTATAGCAAGCCTTTAATAATAACCTGTTTTCAGTTACCGTATATCCTTAGAACATTTCCCATAGTGCATGTTTCCTGTGTAAATCATATTTGTATGTAATTTTAGAACCATATCTAAATATATTTTGCAATTTGTTTAAAAATAAAATAAAAATAACCTGTTTCTAGCTGGATACCAGTAGAATTTTTCCTATTTTTTAAATCAAAATATTTCATCAAAACATGTCTCAAAATACCAGTCTTTGCCTCTCTCAACCCCAATTAATTTTACCTGTTACTTGGAGAATTCTTTTTATAGACAAGCTTTTTCTTTAGCTCAGGGTAGTTTTATTTTAGTATGTCTTTTTATTTTTTAATTTTGCTCAAATTTCTATGTCCTATATTTACCATATCCTTTTTTTATATTCCTCTTGCTCTCTTTTTTAATGTCCTTCTTTTTTTTCCCTTTAAGCCTGTGTATCGAGATGATGAATTGTGGCTGCAACCCGACTGGATTAGTAAAGTGCACTTCTGGGTGTGGGTAGGTGAGTCACAGGGCATGCTCCTGAGGGTTCATGGGATCTGCCCCCTGACCCTTCCCTCTCTGCTGCCCTTCTCCCGTCTCCACCATGCCTTTCGGCCATGATGGCTCTGTCTTAGAACTAACTTACCGTGGACTGAAAGTTCTGAAACTCTGAGCCAAATAACCCTTTCCTTTAAGTTTTGGGTATCAGACATTTCATTCCAGCAACAGGAAGCCCATATCATACATGTTGTCTTTTATGTTAACTGTTAATTTTCTAGATTCCTCAACCTGCTTTCCACTATTCCCAAAACAATTTAGATTTGGCCTCTATATGTGCTACTCTGATTCCATATTGTGCTTCAGAGAAGTTCATAGATCGTTTTTCTTTTGGTTGAAAGCACATGTTAGAAAACCTGTCCAGTTTCTTAAAGAGCACAACTCTATTTCATAGGAAGGAAAGTGTTGTGGTTACTTATAAAACTTGCCTTCTCTTGGACTACGCGAACTTTTCTGCTGTCTCTGTCAGCTCTTATATATGGAGGAAAGACATTGCTCATCTGAAATTGAGGTTTGGGATCGGGCCTTTTGGACATTGTAAGATTCCTATTCAGATATTTCTGTCTGCAAAAGAAAAGGACAAAAAAAGAAAAGCAAAAGGAAACAAAAGAAACAGCAGGGAAAATTGTAACCATCGTTTTGCACTTTGCTATTTCAGAAGTCCAGCTGCCTGAAGAATGCATGAGTCAGACACAATTGCCTCAGGACGCTCCTGTCCGTGCCACAGTTATCTGGCAGTGGCAGCAGAGTTCACGGGGCAGTGTTCCCTTCCCAGCAGGGCCCAGTTGCCTTTCTTAGGGGCCAGTTGCTTGTGTTGCAGTGTTTCTCCTGTATTTGTTGGCATCCTGCTGGCACATAGTGTACTGTTGGTAACACCAAGTGGGAGTCAGGTAGGCACAAACCGCTTTTACCATGTCCTTTCATGCCCGTGAATGAAGCACTGTGATTGGAACTTTGCTGGGCTCTCTTCCAGGCATTTTCCTAGCAGGCCAGAAGAAGGCAGCTTGTGGATATCATTGGTTGAATTAGCCTCTCTTCAAACTTGTCCTCGCTGACCTAAAGCTATAAGAAATATCTAAACTGTCTAGCTTGGGCACATCATCATTTCCTAGTTTACTGTGGAGATACAAGTTGTCCCTTAATTTTTTATTCTGCTGTTTATTTAATGGGATAATGATCTATTGTTTAAGGTACATAAGATGCTGATGAATTGCTCCAAAGTATGCACAATTTTAATAGCTTAGAAAGAAGCATCTGGAGTTACATAGATCTGCAGTATGTCTCATTCGTGTAGCCAGTCACAAAGCTGGGTTTGGTCCTAGAAGTACCCTGTGGACAGGAACATTCATTAATTCTAGAAACAAAAGAAGTATTATTTAAAATAACAGAATGGAATTTTCCTTGGGACTAATAACCATAGTAACCAACTGAATGCTTGTTACGTGCCAGATAATGTTTAGGGAATATTTGGTTTAAATAATTCTCACAGTAACCCAATGATAGAGCTTACTTTTACTAACTCTTATCCTATAGTTGAGGCACACAGGAATAAAGTAACTGTCCCATAATCACTGAGTAGAGCTGGGCTGTGAACACAGATGATCTGCCTCTGGATCCACACTTATAATCAATGTGTATCATGCAGTGTTGCAGAACATTGGAGTGATATTGGAGATCTGTTGTCTTCTGCTGCTAGTATCAAGAGTTTGAATTTGATAGAATAACAGAAGGCAGCCACTGGATACCTACTAGCAGACAGACATCGAGATAACATGCAAACAGTTGTAATGGAGAAAAGGAAAGAGTATCTTGGGGTCACGGAATATCTGGCTACTTCTTCAGTATTTTTAGTAGCAACATCATCTTTGACATTCAGTGTTCTGCTTCAGCCTCTTACTTACTCGCTGAACAAACATTTATTCACATCTGGACATTACCCAGCCTGATACTAGATGCCTCAGACACAAATGGAAAAGCCACTGTCCCCACCTTTGAGCTCACAGTCTGTTGGACACCATTAGCTGAACACTAAGTGACTATTGGTAAAAATTGTTCCTGGCAGATAATAAGTTGAATATCATAGGTCCTGGAAAGTGAAGTTTTAGAATTTCAAAAGCATCCATGCTTTTAAATGTTATTTCATTGTTTTAACTCATTCAGTTTTAATGTGTGGTCAAACAGCAGATTCTGGCATCTCTATTTGATTAGGATCAAAATTCATAGTCCAAGAAAGACCACACCCTGGAGTTTTAATATTGTTTGATTAGACTTCTCCCCCTTTGGGTGATTTTTGCATGTGTTCACTTGTCATTTGGCATTTAGCTGAGTCATAAAACTCTAAGGCAAGACTTTTTTTCTTTTTAAGGCAAGACATTTTTTGGAGACTCCCCTGTGAGCTCTCAAAGTAATGAATGAGGCTTCACATGTGAGAACCTCTATGAGTGTTTCAAAGTTCTCCATGGCTGCCAGCTTCCTTGCTTTTGGCTTCTTGTGTTGCTGTCATTAAGAAATGTGCAGTTTACAAAGTTAAGCCTTCTTGAACTTCTCTGGGAAGCTCTGAGGGCTGTCTGTGCACAGGCTCATCTGAAATCTCAGATACATCGCACTGATAATGAATGTTGTGGCCCATTGTCATGTGTTCTTAAAAATTGCTGGCCTCTGCCTTCAGATGTCGGGCAGAAATAATTTCTTGGATCTAGACATCTTTTCCCTGTGGGTGGATGTTCAAGTCTACTTGGGGTTTGCTATTATTGGAGTGTTGAAAGCCTATAAGAAATATGCCCATTCTTGATAAATTGTAAGAGCTGTGTTGTAAATAAATCAGTAATCTCTTGCTTCCAGTATATTGTAATACCTAAGCTACTTAATGTTAGCTTCTGATAACATCAAACAGTATGCTTATGTGTTTGTAGTATTTTGATTTTTAAGTCACTTTCTGTTTTCTGAGGTTCTCCAACCCCAGTTGCAGCAGATATAGAAATCTAGATGGCAGTGATGATCTGGAACACAAGAATGTTCCTTCAAGCCAAAGAGAGAAAGTTCCATTTTAGTGGGAAGATTGAACAAAAATTATCTAGCTATATCTACCAGAGGGGCATTTTAGAAAAATCTGAAAGTTTTGGCCATGAAGTACAATCTGTTTAGGAAGCCAGCTATGGCAAAATGTGCTCTTATCTCCTACTTTACAATTGAAGAAACTGAGACAAAGTTAAATAATTTCTCCAGGGTCATTCATTTCGTACATGGGAAAGCCAGGATTTGAATGCAGGAACTCCTAATCCAAGCCCGTAGCCTTATACCTCAGCTTTTACCTCTGTGCGAAGATACAAAGTGGGAAAACAGTAACAAGGCTGAACACCTGCAATGCTTCCCAATCCAGAACTTTGTGGTTGTCACGATGCCATGCAGGGCACAAGTTCATACCATGAAACTTTTCATGTACCAAATTTTGAAAATATTCATTGAAATCACCTTCAAGCTATGTGTTGAGAAGTATATAAAGCAGGCGAGTTTCATGTTTAGACTTAGGTTCCATCTCCAAGGTATCTCATTATGTATATGCAGATATTCCAAAATCCCAAAAGCCCAACATCTTGAAACACTTCTGGTCCCAAGCATGATGAGCAAGGGACACTGAACCTTTCAATGGACAATGTTGGTGTAGAACTTTGTTAAATGAATACCAGGAAGCAGCCTATGCCTTGTGAGCAGAAAGATGGCAAGACAAAAATGAGAGAAAAGTTGCTCGAGTAGTTACAGTGTGTAAGTCAAATCATAATGGATTTTGGAGCTAGAAGCTTGGCTGAAGCAACTTGCATGGGTGTGTAGCATGGGGCCGAGGGAGAGCAGGATGTGGTGAAATTTAAGATTTGAAACTGGATTAAGGAAAGTCTTAACCAGGTGCTATGGCACATGCCTGTAATCCTAGCTACATGAAAGCTGAGGCCAGGAGGCTCACAAGTTCAAGATCAGTCTGGGCAGTTAACAAGGCCTTATCTCCAGAAAAGGGAAAGAAATGGAGGGGTGGGGAAGGAAGGGTAGGGAAGAGCAGAGAAAAGAAGGGAAGGGAAGGGTGTTGATTGAGGTGGGTACTGTAGAGTACGGGGTCTCTGGTTAGCCACGGACAGCTGGGGATGGTTTTGTATGGGCAGTGAGCCAAGCAGTAGACAAGAGCATTTAAGCACCAGGGACATTGGCATGGGAAGAGGAAGTGGGGAAATAGTGCTAGAAAGACCATTTTAAAAAGAGTATTAAAACGTCCTACAGAAACAGTGATCAGACCCTGTTAGCATCTGTACATGTCTTTTGGCTGACAATAGAATCACTTAGAAAAGTTTTAAAAAGTTTTCAAAGACAGTTGCATGATTTTGATGTGTAGCCTCAGATCCATGCTCTTTGAGAAACAGTGTCTTTAAGCAGCCACTATATTATCATGAGCATGTGCTTACTTTAGAAAATTTAAAAACCATACAGGAGTAGACACTTAAGAATTTGACATTCCACCAGCCTGGAGGTAAATGTTATGCATGGGATACCGCTCAGGGATTGTGAACAGGAAACAGATTGCTGTAGTGTGCAGTTGCTAAGAAGGTCACTGACCTCAGTCAGCAGAAATGGAGCCCTCTGGGGGTCATTAGGTGCCAGAGGGGCACAGCTCTCTCCCTGTGTCAGTGTCAGTGACCTAGGGCTACTGTCACAGATCACTCATAAGTCTGAGAGGTTCATGGAAAAGACATTTATTTTCTCACAGTTCAAATGGCCAGATACCCAAAGCTAAGGTATAACCAGAGTTAGTGCCTTCTGGAGATTCTGAAGGAAAATCTGTCCCACGCCTCTAGCCTCGCTGCTGGTGGACGCCAGCGATCCTGTACTCTTGTTGGTATGCTCCTCACTCTGATCTCTCTGTCCTCACCCCTACGTGGACTTCTCCGTGTCTCTGTATCTTCTCTTATTCTTATAAAGATTAAGAACAGTAGTTGTTGGTAGCCGCGCCGCACCGCCACCAGCAGTGCCGGAGCCCTGCGCCCCGCGGCCCCGCACCCAGGGAGCCTGGCAGCGCCATGGACCGAAGCCGGGCATCATTTTACTATGCTGAACCACTATAAGGAGAGACATACTTTGAAAATCACATCAACTACTTGTTAGACTTTATCAACACAAGAAAAAAATTTGCTCTGAGAATTAATTCATTCCACTATTCATTCAGCCCTTACTCTGTGTCATAGTCAAGCAAAAGCTGGCATTGTTCTTGCGCACATGGAGCTTGGCTCAGGTCAGGGACAGTGACGTTACTCAAAAAATACCTAAGTAAGTATAAAGTCTTATTATGTGAAATGCCACAGGGAGAGATCTTTGATGCTATGATAGCATAAAACGGAGAAAGCTGGGGATGGAGGCACGTGCTGTAATCCTAGCACTTGAGAGGCTGAGGCAGGAGGATTGCTGCAAGATCAAGAGTAGCCTGGACTACATAGCAAGACTCTGTCCCTAATAATAATAATAATAATAATAATAATAATAATAAATAAAACAGGGAATGGGTGTGGTCAAGAGAACCAAGGAGATTTCTGGGAGAAAAGTCATGACCGAATAGAGAACTAAAGGTGGCATATGTGGTTGGCAGGGGAGGGAATTTCTCGAAGGCAGAGGGAGTGGCTTATGTGAAGTAGTTGTTGGTTTTAGGGTCCATCCTAAATTTAGAATAACTTAATCTCTAGATCCTTAATTATATATGTAAATACCTTCTTTATATATGTAAATACCATATATATATAGGTAGATAGATACCTTATTTCCTACTCATGTTGCATTCCATGACAGAAATGAATGCTTACAGGGCATGATTAACCCCCATAGTCGTGGGAAGCTGTGTTGGCTCACGCTAACCTTGGTCCTCAAATTTTTTTAGCTTCAAAGAAGAAAATGAACCGTAGGTTATCGATATACCCTGGGCTTGGGGAAGACCCCCAACCCCATTTAAGATCTCTGTTTTCACCTGTTGAGCTAACTGGTTTCAAGAAAGAGCTGTAGGGAGAGGTATGGATGCTTCATATGAAATCTGTGCTGTGCCACTTGGGTGAAGAGCAATGCTTAGGAATTATGGCTGCTTATTATGTTCAGATATATTGCTGTAAACACTTCTGGTATACCCTTGGGTTATAGCTAACAATGTCTCCAAGTGTCCTGTTTGTATGCACAGAAGCCTTGCTTCGACCTTAAGAGACTCATTTTTTACACAAGTGAGCTCCCTTTAAGCAATAAGTGTTTGAGTTAACAAAATCTCATATGTACACACAATTTTTTCAAGAGCTCACTATTCACAAAGACCTTTTTATGAACATATTTGTAAAATAAATGCTCATGCTTTAATTGCTTTTGTATAACTACAGGTTTCTTATCTAATAGTGAAGTTGCTTTACACTGTGGTTCCTGTGTATAAAAGAGACTTAGGAGCTCAGGGTCCCTCAGTGCTTGAGGCTCTGGATTTAATGCTCAGCATGAGAGAGAGAGAGTGGGGGGGGCGGTAGGGAAGAATCCTCGTCTGCCTCTTCTAGTTTCAGGCAGTCCTTGGTCTGCCTTATTTACATGCAGCAGAACTCGAGGCTCTGCCTCAGTTGTCAGTGGCCTCCTTCCTGTGTCTCTCAATCTGTCATTATAAGGTCACTGATCACTGGACTTAGGACTCACCTTAAGTCAGTGTGACCTCATCTTTTTTTTTAAGAATAAAGAATGAAAACATATTAACAAACACATCCATTTACAAGATAGCATAAGAACAATACAAACAATACAGAATTACAGACAAAGCGGTAGGAAATTAACAATGGTTGTTGTATTACTATTGATATCTTCAAAGTGGTTTCTCAGGAAAACAGAGATGCAGTAATGATCAAACAAGTAATCATTAACTGTTCCTTTCAGTAAAGCAATAGAAGACAGTAGTACAACTGTTAGCTACCCTGTATATACATACATACATGATTCCCCCATCTTTCCCTTCTCCTTTCCCACACTCCAGTTGCCCCTTACTTTTGAGCATTTTCCTTTCATTTCACAATGTCTACCATACCTCCTAGTTTTCATTCACTCTTTCAGGTTTTTAGTGTGACCTCAGCTTAACTTGACATCTGTAGTGACTCTGCTTCCAAATAAGGTCATGTTCTGAAGTTCTGGGAGGACGTAAATTTTCTAGGGACATCGTTCAACTCAGTATAGTTGTTACAGAAATTTAAGTGAAGTAAATTAAGCAGAAGGCACCACTCCTCATAGCAACTCAGCAAGTCACAAGAAGCCACTTTGTCCTAAGACAGGACCCGGTTGCTGTATGGTCCTATCAGTTCTTTCTCCTTGGGTAGTCTCTGATCCCTGGTGATGCTGGGTGTCTTGGTTACTCTTCTCTCATTGCTGAGACAAAATACCCAACACCCAAAATGAAGGAAATGTTTATTTAGCTTACAGTTTGTGGAGGTTTCAGTCCTTACTTGGCTGGTTCTGAGGCAGAATGGCACATGGCAGCAGAGGGCAAACTGTTCACGACACCAGAGCACAACAAATACCACAAGCAAAAGGAAGGAATGGCTGCAAGCAGCCTCCTTTTCTTCCCTACATTGTAAACAACCTACCCCCACCCAGGGGATGTGTAGCGCTCACACAATCTCCATGCCCTCCTCTTCCACAGGCTCAGGATGTTTACAAAGTAAGCACCCCAGCTTCCTCCTGAGTCACTCAGCTAAACCTCTAGATTCCTCAAGTTGACACAATGTATCAACCATAACACTGGGCTACCTCCATCTCACATTTTTCACCATCTTTTGGGTGGATTCCCTCAAAGCCTAAATTATGCTCTAAAATCACTCCAAGATTCTGGCTTCCACCTCCTGTTTTTCTTTTCTGCCATCCTAGAGATGCCAACTGTGAAACGATCAGTCTAACATCCTGCTCCTGATTTATATGACTGTGCCCTGGACCTCATCCACAGCCACCCCTCATCCCACAGTCACTTCAGGTTACCTGCTCCCCGGCACTTCCCATCCATCCTCCTGGCCCTCAGTTCTGTGCTTTAATCCTTCATTCCATCTCTGGCCAAGGATAAGCGCGCTACTGCCTCTCGCTCCTGTGCTACCCAGCCTCCTGGTGAGATGTCACATGGCATCACCGAGTGGTTTCTTTAATGGAGCTATAGCCTCTACTCCCAGCTGGGCCTTCAGGGCTTGGAAAGCTCTTCCGTCATGGCAAGTAGGGTTCCTTCCTCGTTTCCTCTAGGAGCTTCTGGGAATGTCACCATTTGTCAAACTTCTTATCCGCCACTGACGCTGATTACTTTGCCTCCTGCTTCCCGGGGAAAACATAAAAGCCATAAAACACACACTCTGACCTCTTCTCTACCATCTGTATCTCTATGCCTCCTTCCTTTCCTCTTTTCTCCGAGGCAGAATATGACCCTACATTACAAAGATCAGTCACCTTCCTGTGTGCTCAAGTCCACCCCTTCCCAACCCCTCATCAGTTGTCCACGTGCGCCTCTCATATTCTTTTGTCTACCTCCACTAATTTGTTTACATACCTCAGTCTGTGAACATGCTTAACTCCTCCTCATCCTAAAGTGTTCTTTCTTTATGTTCCTCTCCCTCAAACTGCTTTAGCTTCCTCCTCTTGTGAAAAATAACTATACTGTGAATAGAGTGAGCTTATTGAGTTCCTTAGTCTCAGTATGCCTCAGTTTTCTCATCTGGAAAATGGGCTAGTAACTACCTACCTGGTACCGTTACTGTTAAGATTAAGTTGCAATGTATCATAATAGTTTCAGTCATGTTAAGTAGTAATAGTTTTAATAGTATTCTCTCTGTGTGTTCATAGGACTTAGTTCACAGCACTTGCCTAGTCTCTGTCCTCAAACCCTGAGGAAAGCTGGAGAGCCAAGGCTATTTCATGCCCCTCACTTTATCCCTAGAACTCCACATGCTATCTGTCTTGCTCTTCCTTCTCCTCCTCCTGCTCTTCTTCATCTCTCTCTCTCTCATAAATAAGTGTTTGAAACCTATCGTGTTAACTGAAGTAAGTTTTCTGTCAAGACTGTGGTTTTACCTGATGTGACCTGTTTTATTTTCTCTTTTATAACAATATGCAAAGCCAGAGGGAGGACGTTGCTGGGAATGTAGAGAATTTCCGTGTGTTTGTACTTTGAGGCAGAGGAAGGGTGGAGAAAGGGTTAATCAATAAAGTCTCCCAAGGTGACAGAAGGAAGACAAAGCTGTTCGGCCTGAGTGGGCAGTGCAGGGCGGGTTTCCCAGGGTTTGGCGGCAAAATGGGACAGCAAATGGGACAGATGCTGGCCGGCTGGTGGCCCTGGCCTGGGGCTGCTGCCCACGAGGAGTCCACAGGCCTTCCGGGTGCTTTAGGAAGACAGTTCCAGCTGTGCCAAGTGCTGTGGGAGCCACACATGGAGGAGCCTGACAGGGAGAGCAGCCCTTGGCCTGGGAGCGGAGGAGCTGAAGATAAGAGTGGAGGGAAGTGGCTAGGAGAGGGACTCGCGTGGCCCTGGTCGGAGGGGCTTGGGGTGCTAGTAGGTCTGTGACATGGCATTCAGCATTTATGTGGAGTAGACCCACGTAACCAGTAACTTAGTTCATTAAAGGGAGGGTGGCAGATCTCAGGGTGAAGAGCAGAAACGGTGTGACCTCTGCGAGCAATCTTCATTCACCGAAAGTTTCCTCTCCTGTCTGTTGTGTCAGTTTAGGTGACTTTACCTCTAGTACTGTTTTCTTCTGTTTGCTCACTTTTGGTATTGCTGTATTTTACCTTCACACCTGTATAGAAAATATGGTGAAGCTTACTCTGGGCACATAAAAGGCAAAAAATAAGTATGAATGAATGAATGATTGAATGATAGGAACTGAGTCTCATGTAACTCTGTAACACCTATAGAATCTTTTTAGCTATTACTTTGCACTTAGCTGATAGATATTAAGAAGTGCTAGCTGGAATAATCAGCACGAGAAACTACTATCTGGCCATAAAACTTGTCTGTTTCTGGTCCACCTCTGTTTAAAAATTTTGAGAAAAAATGTGCTGTTTTCTGACAGTGTGAATCGGAAACCTTACCAGTGCAAACACTACTTATTTTGTCTTTTACTTTAGCCTTGATAATTATACTGGCAAAACACTGTGCTCTCCATAAGTAAATAGAAGGGGAGAATACAGCTTTTCTAAAGATAATCTCTTGAATGGACTTTTCCCAATGGCTGCCCCAGCATAGCCACAGAGCAAGAGCTATTCTAATTTAAGATGGTTTGGGATTTAGCATCTTTCCAAAAGAAAATCAGAGAAACTTTTCTCTTCCCAGCTCACTCTGTGCCACTGGGTTATTTTGATTGGGCAGATATGTTCCAAAACTGAAGCCTGCTTACCAGCCAGATGTCTATGACTACTGGGTTTCCACTGGTTTTTTAGTTCTCTGCGATTAAATCAAAATAAAAGAAGATGATGCCATGTCTGGCCAAGGGCAGATGTTACCAGCTGCCAAAGCCCCAGCATTCATCACACAATTGACATAGTGTTTGCTCCCCTAGATGAAGGAAGGCAAGACTCTTAAGTGAGTGTCATTTGGAAATGATTTGATGAATAGGAAACTTACTGGCCAGTCATTGAAAATCTCATTTGTGATATATTAGCAGGAATGTTTGGAGCCCACATTGAGGGTCGAATCTGCCTTTCCCACATGCTGCCCTTCATAGCTGACACATTACACATGTCTCTGGAGCGTAATATATGGCTTCCTGAACTTGCACATGTGGTCTCCTGTGCTCTGTTGAAATAGCATCTGTTTAAACAGTCTCCTGGAAAAGTGAACTATATTCAATAGTTGCATGGCTATGAAGTTTCTCCAGAGACACTTAAAATGTGATTTCTAAGGAGCATAGTAGAAAATTTGTGCTAAGATGTTATCTGTCCTGTTTTGGGGGTGTGTAATACACACTAGACCAGCTATGTATATCCTCTGATTCTTAGAGATAATTTGCAAGTAGGATTTCCCAGTCCCATGGCTTGATCAAAGCTACCTGAATGGGAAGTGACAATAGCTAGAATTTCAATTCGGAAACTCTGGGCTCTGAAGTCAGCCCCTTTTCCACACTAAATGTTAACTTGGATTGGTGAAGAATAGAGGTTTAAGTGGAGAACTCTGAATGGTATGCAAGCTTTGTGCATGATTCTGAGGAAATTCCATAGCTTTATTAAATTCTCCTGGTGGGTTTATGAGGCTGCCAAAAGATTAAGAATGAAGTCTTGGTACAAAGTTGCCTTCATAATAGAAGGCAGCAAGTGGGATTGTGTCCATCAGAGGCACTCAACCTACTGCTGGCTTGAGAGGAGCTGAATCACTGTTTTTACTGTGTGGTGCAGGTGTGTAGCTTAGTGTGAAGTACTTGCCTAGTGTGGCAAAGGCCCAGGGTTTTGGCTCTAGCACTGGGGGTGGGATTCTTTCTACTGTGTGTGTTGCTTCTTTCAACATTATTGTTTTTAATATCTACCCATGCTGTTAAACTTAGTTGTAATTTGTTCATTTTCATCGCTCTTGGCATCTTATCATTTGACTATCTTATAATCTGTTCATGCTTCTTCTGTTATTGGATGTTTGTGTCGTTTATAATTTTTGCCTTTTAGAAACAATGCTATGAACATTCTTATACATGCCCATACAACTCCTAGGAAAGCCTAATATTTACCAGACATTTGTGGAAGAAATACTTAGTTTTGTAAGGAAAAGGTGGACAATTCTTCTTTTCTTCCATCACTTTCCTAAAAAGGCTTTGTGGAAAAGAAAACCCTCTGAAGTCAATTTTCTGGTAGCCTTAGCATAGCTTACCAAGCTGGCAATAAGAATCAGTCAGAGCATTTATTGAAGCTAATAGGTTCCAGGATCTGCCCCAGATTATTGCCTTAGAACTTCCAGGATAGGGCAGGAGTCAACTGAATTATCCAGCACCCAGGAAGTTCTCACGACTGGGAAACATTGCTTTCACCTTCGTTGAATGTATGAGTGGAGCTCGGCTCCTCAGTCATGAAGAAATTTGAAGAAAGCATACGCATGATCAAAATCTTGGAAAGTTGGCCTTTGTGGAAAAGTTAAAGGAGCTAGATTTATTTAGCCTATCAAATTTGTAAAAGTCTGAAGTTTGAGTCAATAATTATTTGCAAAAGAATGAACAAGCTTTGTAAATGAAAGTACTTGTTAATTCAAAAGAGATTTAGGTTGATGAAGAGGGAAAAACTTCCTGGTAAAATCAGTAGCAAATGCATTTTCCAGACACAGTGGGGAGGAGGGGCTAAAGATTATTGTCAGAACCTTCAGGGAGTGGAAGACCGGAGGAGCATCGGGAGCTCCTGAGCAAAAGCCAGGCTGCGCTAATTCATCAAGTCTAGACTGAGCCAGAGGAGCTGAGTAGGTGGGCCCTCAGGGTCACCAGAGAAGCAGACATGGAGATCAGCAGGAAAGGCCTGGAACCCTTGAGCAGAGATTAGCCTGTGTGTAGGTGGTGGGATGACAGCATTCTAAAGGAGTGACTTCTAAAGGTTTTCATTGTGATTTTCCAGTAAGAAATGTGTTTATATCAAGGCCAAGTATACATATGCGTATAATAGTCGAAAGTTTCATAAAACACTTACCCTTAATAAGAGTATTATGTCTGATGTTTTATATTTTTTTCCTTTTGTTTTTTAATATGTGTTAGGTTAATGCGTTAATAGGTTGAAAAGATGACCAGTGTGGATGGGGTCTGTCCTTTGGAGGAGCACAGTTAGAGCGGAGGATTTTCATGGGAACCAATGGGAGCTGATGGTAGTCCTTAGAAGCCTTCTTTGATTCTGTGCTATGGTTGACTGTATTTGGAATGTTACAACAAAATTGCAAATTTTGCATCTAACACTACCCTTGGCCAGTAGATCAACCAAGATGACTTCTTGAGATTTTTCTGTCAATTCTTGATTTCATTTTAGTACCTCTCAGCAGAGGGATGGGTGTGGGGAACAGGAGTTTGCTTCCGGACTTTTAAGAGCAATGGCCTTCAGAGAGCTTCTTAAATACCATGTTCGGTATGGAACAGGGAGAAGGTGTAGGAAATATCTCCATGGGCAAGTATGGGAGAGAAAACTGATGGCGCCTGGGAAGCTGGGCTTCTGCAGATCTGTAGTGTGGCCAGTTGTGCATACCCGAGCCGACTGCATGTGTAACCGGTGGTGCAGTCCAGGGTTACCGACCTTGGGCAGCATAGCGTCACTCCCTGCTAGTCTGGCCGGAAGTCTAGGAAGTGGCCTCTCACCTTGGAAGACGCACTATTTAGAATCTGGATTCCTGGATCAGACATCTAAGTGGGACCTTTCTTGGCTTCCATTTTGAGTGTACTCGTGAGAGTTTTAACTGAAACTCTTACCTTCTCTCTTCAACTGTGCTTCTGCCTTTTCAGCTTGTTTTGAACTGTTTCTTTCTCTGTTGAAACTCTAAAAAAGGCCTCCATTATTTTGAGCACCCACCCTTTTCTCTCGTGCTGCTCACCGGGAGCCCATTCCTCAGCACCTGTGGGCTGAGAAGTGTTGTGGATTATTCGTTCAGTGTTTGCTTACGAGAAACTGTGTTCTTTTTACCTGGTCTGCTCCAAGAGAAAAGTAGCTTCTACCCTTCTTGCAGGGCAGACGCTAGATAAAAAAGGATTTCAGACCTTAAAGAATGTGTCATTGATCTTTCTCTCCAACGAGCAAGGGAGAGGAACACTTCCTGCCACGTCCTGTAGAGATTAAATTCCCTAAAGATCCACATGGAATTGATTTTAGAAAACCCCTGCAATCAGATTTTTTTTCTCTGTTTAAGAGAGTGCCTTAGCAGCACTGAAGAGGAAAATCCTTTCATGTGTTCTCCGTTGCTTAAGTGCTTTCTGTCTTGTCTGCTAAGATTTAATAGCCTTTTGATCTGCTCAATCCTCGATCCAGTTTTATAATTTGGTCTGTTTAGATTAGGGAAGGATTTTAAAAGACAATACTTTTTCCCTTTTATGATAATATAGGTGGCAATCAAAAAAGTCTTGAAGACTGCCAAATGTACCCTCAAGAACAGGACCACCCCTGACTGAGAGTCAGTGGCTTTGTAGGAACAATATTAGACAGGTGTTCTGATCTAGAATGTCCCCCAGAGGCCTCCTGTGCTCAGAGGTGGGGCATTTGGAAGGTGATTGGATCATGGGGCCCATAGATGACTTGCTGCTAGGAGGTGGGGCCTCGCTAGAGGCAAGTCTGTGGGAGCCTGACCTGGAAGGGAGCATCTCACTCCCTGGCTCGTCCCTTCACTTTGTGCTTCCTGTCCACCAAGACGTGAGCAGCTTCCCTCCATGGCAGCCCTTCCACCATGGCATTTCTGTGCATAAGTCTTCTCAGTGTGGATGGAAACCAGGACCCAAAATAAACCTCTCCTTTAAGTGGTGAGTGTTGGGTATTGTGTCCCAGCAACAGGAAAAGTGAATAAGAGGCACAGGTAGGAGGATTCTAGAATAATCTCCCATGAAATTGAGCTTTGGAGGAATCACACTGGGTATCTGGTCCAAAGCCTTGGAAAACTGAGGGACAGAGAAGTTAAAACTTGTCTTGCACTGTAAGTCACACAGCAGATATTATCAATCTAGAGTTCTGAACTTCAAATTCATGAAGCCTAGAAGACAAACTACTGATTTTCCTTCCAGGCTACTTCTTTCTCCTGTGTTCTTGCACTCAGTAATGTCCATGGAGGAGGAGGGAGTACTGCATAATGGAAATGTCCCCATCCTGAGACTCAGAGATGCCCATTTTGGACACTTCTACTTTACTCCTCCATGACCCGAGGCTTTCTCTAAAGCCCTGCAGCTGGGCTGGGTGAGAGAGTGCTAGGGCATCTTGAGGATCCACCTTTGCTGTGTGAGAGGATAGAGTCCCAGTGAGATAACTAGTTCCATCAGTACAGAATTTGGGAACACACTTCTGGGGTGGAGGAGTGAAATCCCTACTTTGTAGTGAAATCCCTACCTGGTAGTTTTCCAATCTTGAATATCCCTCTGTCTGCTTCCTCATAGTCAGCCATAACACTCCCATGATCCCACATAAGTCCTTTCATACAAAATGCCTGGAAGAAAAGAGGGAGCCCTGGAGACCTGCATGTAGAAGGCTTTGGAGAGGGAAGAGGTGTGTCTCCCAGGGCAACGGTGTCCGGAGGTGAAATGGGAAGAGGAGGCATAGCTCAGGGTCTGCTGCAGGGTGGACAGGAGCATAGTGTAGCGCTGTAGAGTCCCTGAGTGGCCTTGATGTATCCAGCATCTTTTCTTCCTCTTTCCCCTCGTTAGTCCTTTATGCTTCATGTACCTCCCAGGCCCTCAGTCCCTAATTCTATTTCATCTTCTACTCCACAACCTTCAGTGGCTCACTGTTGTCTTTTCATATTTGAAACTTCTTAGTCTTGTGCCCAAGGCTCCTTCTTATGTAGAGATCATTTTTCTCTTCTAGCGTAGGAGTGAATGCTGGTTTTGGTGTTTATGAAAGCCTTACTGTTACTGTGGTTTGCAGAATTCTTCTGTGGGAGTTGAGATTGATGGTGGTTAAAGTTTTGTTCAAAGCTGTTTGATGTTTAAGAGCTTTCTTAGGAAGAACTTTTGTCTCTGGTGATACTTTGTTGAGTCTGAAGCCTGGACAACTACTTAAAATCAGCATACAGCTCAAAAATGAGGGCCCAGTAAGCAAGCCAGAAAAGTGCCTGTAAAAGCAGATGAAGAGTTACATGTATTTAAGATCGCGGATAATCTTGAACCATTGGTCAGTTTGGTTTTGTAACAAAGTATACTTGGGTGAGCTGTAGACCAGGTCAAAGCTCAGTGTTCCCAGGTGCCAGCTGTCAAGTTTAGCAAGAAACTAGCTAATGTGTAAACTGGCCTCGAGGTCTTTCTAAATTTCTTCGTCTTCCCAAAAGTAGTTAAAAGAAGTAATTTTATCTCAGAGTTTGGTGACAACTGATATTTCAATGCACTGTTGATGTTTTCTTTTAGGAAACCAACTGTCTTGGGTATCCCCATGGTGAAGGGGAAGGTACTTGAAAGTTGCCCACTTGGGGCATGTTTTGATTTAAACTGGAAGGACTGAGCTCCTGCCAGTCAGCATGGCCTGGCCAGTGTTGTTCACCCGTCTGCCTATCCCCTCTGCCCCACAGACCAACGAATGGAACAAGAATGATGACCGCCTGCTGCAGGCCGTGGAAAATGGCGATGTGGAGAAGGTGGCCTCGCTGCTGGGCAAGAGGGGGGCCAGCGCCACCAAGCACGACAGTGAGGGCAAGACCGCGTAAGCTGCAGCCCCCGGCTTCTTTGTCTTCTTTTTCTGAGTTCTTAGTGTTCTCCGGACTGCTTAGTATCCATTGGGAAGATCTTCGAGTGCTTTATGGGCCTTTGTGAAATTACTGCTGCATCTCCTCCCACTCATTCCTTGTTTAAATGTGTGTCAGGTTGTTTTAATTTGGTTCCTGTACCTTCTAGTTCTAGATCCACATTGAGCTTTTACCTGAATGGCTCTACTTGTTCTCAGATGCAACCAAAGATTTCACCAGAGAACAACTAGCACCAAGATTATAGCCAATTTGATAGGTGGGAAATGAATTCTATCCCAGATAAGAAACAGGATAAAAGAGAAAAACAAGTTTTTTCATTACCCTCAAGCCTTACTACTATATTATAATGTGCTTATCCACCTTCTTTAACATAGATAATTCCATGAGTACTGTAATATGCTTTTGCTTCATGGTTTGTCATATACAATACTCTTTTACTTACCATAGTTAAAACTATGTATTTGAGTATGTGTTTATGTATATTTAGGTGTTCACATACATCCTTACCCTGGAAATAACCCCTGGCCCTTGGACTTGTACGGATGGGCCCATGGCCTTTAGGAACTTGATGTACAGCAAGTGAGCGAGGGGTGTGGAAATGCAACTTCTTCTGTATTTACAGTTGCTCTCCATCTCTCTCATTACTGTCCAGGTTCCACCTCCTTGTAGATCTATGGCAGCATTAGATACTCATAGGACTGCAAACCCTACTGGTAAAGGCTCCCCCGTTCATGCGAGGGATCTGGGTTCTAGGCTCTTTCGGGTCCTCCTAAATCATATCTCCCTGCCTAGTCTGTAGAAAACTTGTCCCGCATGAAATTGGTCAGTGGTGTGAAAAATGTTGGAGACCTCTGTTGTAGATCAGTGACTTTGGAGCCAGGTAGACTACTCATGTGGACCTTGTTACTTAGGGGTTGTATGATCCTTGGATCTCACATTCTTTACTGGAAAACAGGGATGATACTATTTAATTGCTAGGGTAGTTGTGTGTATCAAACAAGATCCTGATATAGGTTGACTAGCCTTAGCAGCAGACCATAAGACTATTCTAGAAGGCATGGGGAAGACAGAAGCCTATAAATAGGGTTTATATTGACTGCTTCCTACCGTAGGCAGTTGGGGTGACTTCCTGATGAGGACTTTGGGGAAGCTGTTTAGACTTAGAGAGGTCTATGAACTGTGGTCTCCTGTGTGTTGTTTAAACATTGTCCATTGGCTGCTTCCAATCTACAAAGACAGAATTGAGTGGTTACAGCAGAGACCACGTGGGTCACAAAGCCCAGAACATTTGCTGCCTTGCCCTTTACATAAAAACTGTGCTTCTCTGAAGTTGAAAGCGTGCTTCAGTGTCATCCTCCCCACAGGGTAAAGCAAGTGAGGTCTTGGAATGCCTTCTCCTCAGAGGTTGAGTGCTGCTCTTAGGGGCCTCCATGCTCATGGCCGCAGAAGGTCTCAGAGGACTTGTGGCCCATGCCATTTTGTTTACTGTATTGAAAGAGCTGGCATGGTTCCCAGCTTACAGGAGGAAGTTCATAAAGGCAGTTCCCTTTTCCTCTCATCCTAAGTTAGTGGTTCTTGGTCTTGGGAGCAAGCACGGAAGAATTACATAGGGTTCTTAAGAAATATTGATGCCATAATGATGCCTGAGTCATCATGATGTTGGGAGTCACTTGTTCTGGGAAAAGGCACAGTAATCAATGTTCTCTGTTCCTAAGGTTTTTAGTGGAAGACACTGAGCTTTTGATCTACTTTGTGTTCCACTGTATAACCTAGCTACCTGAATGGGAAGGTAGCAGGTATACATACAAGACAACCTTTTATAGTCATCCCGGGGAAAGGGGAAGAGTAACAAGCGTTTACAGTCATTTTGTAGAAGATAGCACTCACTACAAAGAAGGTAGAAAATGTAGATTAGCAGCTTAGCCACTTGTGACCACCTTAACAAATTTGTACCTTTTTATTCATATTTATTTTTTCCTTCCCCTGTACCCTCATTTTTCCAGCATTAGATTCATTTCTTTGTCTTATAAGACTTTATAAAATTCATTGTCACATGTACTGATTAATATCCAGACTAATAGGCCAAAGAACCTATGAAACATGTAAGACAGTTATACTAAGTCCAGGTACATTTTTATTTTTATTTTATTTTTTATTTTTTTATTTTTATTTTTGGTGGTACTGGGGATCGAACTCAGGACCCTGTGCTTGCTAGGCAGGCGCTTATTCCACTGAGCTATATCCTCAGCCCCAGGTACATTTTTAGATACATTGTCCATGCAGCGTTACAGTACTTTTTTGCTTTTCTTACTATCTCTTTTATAAGTTATCTTTTATAAGTTTTTCATATAAGAGAAACCATGCAATATGTAAGCTTATGTGTCTGAGCATTTGTTATGTGTAGAATAGATGGTTAGACTACTGCTTTCTCTTGTTTATTGTGGTAAAATTCACATAAAATTTATCATTTTAGTGATTTTCTAAGCATTTAACTCAGTGGCATTAAGTACATTCACAATGTGGTACAAGCATCATTACTGTGTAGTTCCAGAGCTCTGTTATCACCCCCAAAAGGAAAGCCAGTACCCATTAGGCAGTCCCCCTTAACCCGGCATCCACTAGTCTGCTTTCTGTCTCTGGATTTACCTATTCTGAATATTTTGTATAAATGGAATCATAAAATATTGGCCTTTTGTCCCAGGCTACTTTCTCTTAGTGTGTTTTTAGGGACCATCCATGTTGTAGCACATCCGAGTTCATTCTGTTCTTTGGGTGGTAGAAATGCACCTGGCTGTTACATAGGAATCACCACCTCTGTTTTTCACATGTTCCATTGAAGGTCCATGTAACACAGCTCTCCAAGAGTTCACTCTAGAAACGGCTTTCACACTTCTGTCTGGTGCATGCGAGTCAGCTCTTTTTCCCTTCGGTGACACATATATGGAAAGTTAGGAGGCCTCATGAAAAAGGAAGAAAGGAGGAAATTATTTTTCCAGTGTAGGATTTTTCCATAAGTAGTCATCTGTCAACACTCAATTTTTCTGCTTGAGATATTCCTTTTGAGGATTAAAGTTATTAACTAATAACTGTAAGAATTGGATTTTTAAAGGTACCCCAGAATTCAATCATTTCTGGCTTTATATTTTGATCCAAACATAATGATTTGAATATTCCAAATGAGGTGGGGGTGTGGGGCTGGAAACCATTTTCCCTTTCCTTTTAGGATCAAAAAACAAGGCAAAATTGAGAA
Source organism: Dinomys branickii (assembly GCA_004027595.1). Classification (NCBI taxonomy): domain Eukaryota; kingdom Metazoa; phylum Chordata; class Mammalia; order Rodentia; family Dinomyidae; genus Dinomys; species Dinomys branickii. Next base: position 239,001 of record PVLD010000653.1, read on the forward strand.
TGCTGTTCTAAATGAACCCGGAGTGGTATTGCTCCCTAGATCAAAGCTTCGCACCTCTGGATGTCTGTGCTTGAGCTCTGAGGTTTAGCCTGAGTGACACATCCATGCCTGAGAGCATACTTGACAATTTTGCCTAAGCAGTAGGAACTTTTCTGTTGTTCCTGTACTTTGCAGGTGCCTTGGGCTTGGTAGCACATGGATGGTCATATCCCAGAAGTAGTTCTAAAGCCGTGAGGGTTCAGTGCTGACCTTCAGTCCCTTCTGCTAGGACTCCTGGCTAGACCAGCCCCGTGAGCATATACAGGTAGCATTTGTTTATGCACACATGAGATGTTTTCCATTTTCTGTCTACTCCTTGAAAGAGTTGACCCTTCATTTTATATAGTTCCATAGCAAAATCATCCCAGAGGCCTATCATCTAGAGAGGTCTGCGCTAACCCATTTTGTAATTTGGCATGGGCACCCACTGTTTCCTGTCAGTGCCAAGTCCTGATTTCGGCTTATAGGTTAATTCTGTGGGCTTGCCCTGGTGTAAACATTTTCTCCCTTATGTTTTCTAAAAGGGGGCTGCCCGTTTTGGCTTCTGGTCAGTTAAGAATGGCCACATATTTGCCCAGGGTGTATGTCCAGTTGTATTCTATGATATTGAAAGAACCAGAAGAACAGAAAGCTCTTCCCTTAAGAAATGCTTTTGTTTCCCAGATTCAAATCTATAAATAAACAAACAGTGGCTACTTAAGGACAAGGGTCATACCGTAAAAAGTCATTCTTTTGGTATTTATGGAAGTGACTTTTTAGTATGGCTCTTATGGAGAAAACACTCCCTTATGTTGATGGGTAGATTACCTAGGGGTGAAGTAGCTGGGGATTCAAGGGGAAAAGAACTACTGTGATGAATATCATAGCCTGTACCCCAGCTTTTCTAGCAGTTTAGAGAAACTTCCAGCCTACTACCTACAGAACCAGAATACCCAGAGAGTCCCAAGAATAAGGCAGCTCTCAGATGTTCTCCAGAAGCCTCCATAGCCCACGCTAAGTAACCACATGCATAGTTTGGTAATTCCTTAGGCTTTTCATTTCCTTCCTGGAATATTTTCTTTCAGAGAAAAGATAAGAAACCATGTCAGAAGTGTTTCTTCCTCTAACAGTGATGAAAGAGTGATTTTAAAAAAGAAGTAGAAATCAAATGACTGGAATTTGTTTAGGAAAAAGTAAAAAGAGGGTGGTGTCTTGGTCAGAAGAGAACTGAACAGAGTAGGGCAGAGTTATAGCTCGAGGCTGTGTTTATGGAGAGAACTTGGCTTGCTTCTACCCCATCTGGTCTCTTTCCATGGGGGATGTGAGGAGGTGGGAGGGTGTCAGTGCCCCGAAACCTCTTACGTAGAAGAGTCTTAATTGTTTCAAGATGGTTTCCCCTACATTTGGATGTGCCTTTAATTAAAGTTATGTGTTTGTCTTAGGAACAACCAGACTAAATAAAATCACTGCTTGGGACTGTAGTATTTGAACAAATATCCCCTGGGACACATGTGTATGGGCCTTAAAAATGTGTGTGTGTGTGTGTGTGTGTGTGTGTGTGTGTGTGTGTGTGTACACATATACGTGTGCATTCTTGCAGCTCACATATCAGAAACCTGATCTTTTTGGCTTTGAAGGCAAGAACTTGTAAAAGTATTTTTAGATGATTCTGTGGAACTTTTAAATGCTGTATGCAGTGGGGGAGGTACTCCTTGAACTCTGCAAGTCAGTATAAAAGAAGGCTTCCGGGTCTGGTGGTCTGCCTGTTCTGCCGTCAATTTCTCACAATAGGGATGTGGTAGAAACTCAGTGTCAGCATTGCAGTCTTAGAAATCAAGTCATGGCGCCTAATCAGCTTCCTCTAGGTCTTCTAAAAAATGGCTGCCAAGTTAATTTGTGTAAAACTGTTACATAGTATAATTATAGCTCTGTTGCCTTTGAAAATCAACCTGTCTTTCCTTAAGACCCACTGACATTTGACAGAATGATAAATTATATGGTACAATTACTATATCTGCTCTGCTTTGAGTCACATAAGTTTTTGAAGGTAACATAACTTCTGTTCATATCCTTCAAATAACTGTATGCCCAAATGTTTGTCCTTTATGAGTGTACTAGTTGGTAGGTACTTCTGTCTAAAATGTTCCAAACTATAACATAAGCAGATACAAAAGAGGAGGAAATGTGGTCCTTACCACAAGATGCATAACACTCAGCTGGAAAGGCAAGACCAATGAAAATGTTAAATAATTCAAGGTTAACTTATAAACAGTGCCCATTAGGAGTCCATGTAGGACACTCAAGCAGGTAAGAAATGCCCCTACCTGAGGTGTGATGTGAGGGGTCTTGAAGAATGAAGAAGTGGGTAGGATTTGGGCGGCCTCAGGGCAAGAACAAAGTGTAGGTGCCAATAACAGCATGAATAGAGGCCAAGCTAGATTGAAAAGAAAGGCACTGATACTATGGCCACTATCCCTTCCCTTCTCTGAGAGCTTAGCTTAGCCAAGTGCAGGGCTCCATTTAGCACTGCATCATGGATTCTCAACTTGACTTTTACTGGAATCAACATGGGCATTTTGGGAGAAACCTGGGATCCACCTGCAGAGATTCTGGGTTGGACTGGTGAGGAGTGCAGTCTGGGCCAGGGGCTCATTTAACACAGAGGAGGTGGTCTGAAGCTCAGCCCACCCACACTGAGAAGCGCTGAGTGGTGCCCTGCACAGTGAGAGCCTTGCTGCCTGTCCCAGGCTCCCTCTGTTGTGACAGATTACAGGTGGCCTGAGGGCACTTTGTAGAGCCTAGAAGAACTGTTTCCTAGCACGCATATACATGCACATATACATATGTATGCATGTATATATAATGTTTCTAGACACAAGAAGATTTAAAGGAAAGGTAGATTTTTGCCTTAAAATAAACTATGTTAAGGTAACAAAATTCCTGAGGCTTTAAAATGGAAACTGGGATTTATGGGAAAGCTGAACATGTGTTGTTGCAAAATGGTGCTGTGGAAGGAAGCGTGTAGCCACAGTAGGGGTGACAGTTGGTGAGAATGGGTAAGGAAACTAGGAACCACATTGATGATAATATTCATAGGATCACCGGGTTTTTATTTTAAAGTTGCTTTCAAAATAGGATTAAGTGCCCTGAGAATGAAGGATTTGCAACAGTTGAATGGGTAATTGCTACGCAGGGTTGTAGCTGTCTGGCTTGCTCCTCCCCTCGCCATCTGGTGGTGCCTGCCACCAGCTGGACCTGCCCTGAGCGCAGAGGTCAGGAGAGCCTGGGAAATGCGGTTCACTGTGATAGGGAACGAGCAGAGCAGGAAAGGCTCGGAGTACAGAGGCAGTGACCTGCCCTCGGTTGCTCACATGAGAGGGCATGCCAGAGCAGGCAGTTCTCATGCTGAGCAACAACCAGGAGGTTCAGGGGTCAAGTCCGCTAGAATCACTAGCATGCACCAGGCCCTCCTGTTTTCTCACCTTGGCTCCTGTCTTCCAGATTGCCACCACTACCTGTACACTGAGTTTTGTGTATCAACCAAGACCCTGGTTTACCACCTCTTTTGTGCTAATTTCTAAAGTGGCTGATCTACTTGCATGGTGTCTCTGAGCCACCAGGAATGGATGAGTCTCAGTTACCTAAGTGCTTATCTTATCCTTCCCTTCTTCCTTCCCTCCCTCCCTTCTTACCCCTTCCTCCCTTCTTTATTAAGGACTGAACTAAGGACCTCGGTGCACAAGAGGCAAGTGCTATACCACAGGGCTATACCCCCCAACCCCTCAACCAACCTTTCTAAATAAGAAAGGACTTGTTTCTTATGATACTGGGCTTTTTACAATACTGGCTTTCACATGTGCCACCAATTTAGTGAACAGTTAATCTGTTCACCCCTTTTAAAGATTTTGTCAGTTTCTCTCACACGTATGTTTCTCATTTAATTCTCTGTTACTCTGAGGTAAATTCATGAAGAGGGAAGTGTGGCTCAGAAAGGCTCAGGAATTAGTATAAATCACCTGTTCTAAATTCTAGGTGCTGGAGTGTGGGGGGGTGTCCTTGAATGCAGCATACAAGTTGTTTGTTCTCATGGAAATTTCAAAATGCTCAAGTGCTATTTCCAGACCATTTTTATAAAATTAAACAGTCCTGATGAAAGAAAAACTAATGTTTAAGTTAAACGTAAGCTTGCTCAGCCGTTGTGTATATGATCTTTTATCTCTTCTCTCTACCTACCATCCTGTCCCCATAAGAGCCTAACTATCACTGCTAGTGTTATTAATTAGCTTATTCTCGGCCCTGAAAGAGTAATAATTCTATATTTAAGGCCTTCATTTTTTATGCCAGTCATAATGTATTATACCTATTTAGCAGGGAAAGGCAACATACATTTCCATTTTTCAAACTGTACTGTTGGTTCCCATTGAAGGCAGTGATAAGAGTTGCAGTTGTAGGTGCTTTGGAAAACTTTGGAAGTCAGTGGGCAGTGGCACTGTCTGCTGGAGGGCTCCACTTGGGGCCGGCAGAGCTAATACCCACTGGCAGAGTGGAGTTACTTTTGGGAGCTTATAACTAAAATCCATAGATAAGATTGTCTTCCCTATCCTCAGATTACAATCTGAAATGGGAATCCAGATGTTTTAATCTAACTGATGGGATTGTCCTAGTGAAATATTTGGTATGGGCCCACTCTCGTTTCAGATCAGTGGGGTAGAATTTAGATGTTTCAACAAATATGTGCCATAAAACAGTTGGTAAGATGGGTTGCAATCATTGACTTCAAGTGAAAAAGGCTTCTGTGATCATACAGACCTGATAGATGAGTAAACTGAGGCCAGTGAATTTGAAGGACTTTCCTGGAAGATGGTACTATTGTAAGAATTCACTGTTTTTAGCTTTTCAGCCTTCAGTATCTCCTTTGATGGTAGTTGTCCATCGTGAATCTTTTAATATGATATGCCTGGAGGGTGGTAGAGTTCAGATCAAAACCAAGGACTACTGAGTGTTATTTTATAGTCCCTTCTGCTATGTCAGTGACTCTAAAAATGGAGTGTGCATCAGAATCATGTGGGGGTTGCTGGGCTCCGACCCTGGAATCTGAGTAGCAGATTACTAGCAGCTTCTCAGATGATGCTGATACTGCAGGTTCCAGGCCATGTTGGGGAATCCCCTGTGCAACTCAGCCAGGAAGCAAAATTGAGCTCAGCCTACAGGACAGGTCCTCTCTCAGGTATATATGTTATAACCTGAGAAAAATGTATGGTTATGCCATTTTTATAGGTGTGCCTTGACTTTAGGAAACTTAAACACTTTATAAAAGAGGCAAAGTCAAAGCTAAAGGTTTGTATTACCTGAAAAAAAATTCATGTCTCTGTGATAAGAAAGTCACTCCGTTAGCATCATGGACCCCACAGTCTAATGGGGCAGACAGGCAATAAGCAAGTGGCTCTTTAACATATGGATCATGTATGCTAATGGCGATGGAAGAGGGCGGGGGCTACTTTGCATGTGGCCGTGGAAGGAAGGGCTCTTGGGCAGATTTCTGAATGGAGTGGGCAGCTGAGCCACACCTTTCCTGAGGAATGGCTGTGCTGGTGGAGGGAGGAGCAAGGAAAGGCCCTGAGGTAGGATGGTTTCCGATGGCCTCACAAGATTGTTAGTAGCCAGTGAGCAGGGAGGGTGAAAGAAGGTGAAGTCGAAAAGGAAGTTAGGATGCAGAGCCGTGTGGACTGTGTCAGAGACTTTGATTAAATCCTAATCACGAATACTAAATATCCCTGTTTCTTATTTCTTTAAATACAGCTTACTATTATTTTTCTCTCCAGGAAGACATCTTATGAAACAAGTATAAAAACAGAAGTGACTTCAGGTGGCTGGGAGGTGAGGGTTCTGTTGTAGGACTGAGACTCCAGAGCTCGGGAGGGGCTGGGAGAAAGCTGTCTTGTGTCATAGGTTATTTGTGAATCTCATGTTGACCATAGGGACGGACTCCTTTCCTGGGAAAAAGGGAGATTTGCACATATTAGGGAGAAACCACTCTCAGAATTAGAGGAGTAAAGTCAAGTCCTGACTTTTTCTGTATTTCCTCAGTGTCGCTGTGAAATGACCATGTTACCCTTTCGAGAGCCATCTAACACTCTGAGATTCCAGGGTGTGGCTGGCACCCGTAGGGTTTGCTGAACAGTCGTCTCTTTCAGTGTGCTGTTAGTTTTCTCTTTGACTTGGGATTGCAGAGACAGTAGGAAGTATTTAAGACCTGATCATAGTTCAGCCCTCTGAATACCAGCAACCCAGGTGGTGAAGGAAGCGGGAGTTTGGTTTGAGAGAAATTGTCTGTAAATGAATATGGCTGAAAAATCAGTTTTCTACAAGTGTTCTTGAGAATTTGTATTTCTTTCCACTATATGCTTAGCTAGTACAGTAATCAGAAGAACTGCGTTATCACACTGGAAAATACAAAGAACTTTCCAGACCGTAATTCGTAGACTTCAGAATAGCAGAGGTCAAGTCCCCTTTCGGAGAAGGGCTTTGGGAAATATCCCAGCTTTACCCCAAGGCATTCATTTTGGGAAGGTTTGCACAACTCAACGAAGAGTGTTGGCCTAGGAAATGAAGCCTCCATTGCGGGCTGTCTGCTTCTGCTCTGGGATTGTGTTCCCATTCATTTGAGAGCCCTGGCAACTTTGCTCCAGTGAGAAGCCGATGTTTGCATTCTTGCCAAATACTTCCAGTTTTTAAATTTTGTTTTTAAAAGAGCAGCATAACCAGTAAGTTATAATCCAGAAGATTTCATGGTTTGCAGAGCAAGGGAACAGTGCCGTTTCTCCATACGGTGGTAAAGGGGGAGGCTCTCTGCTGTGTGTTTGTTCTGGGGTTTTGCCTCAGTTTCCTTCTCTATAAAACAGGCACCCGATAGTTTATTGTAACCCCCTATAAGCCTGCTCTGAGGATATGACTCCTACTATGTGGTGTTTGAGTAAATTAGTTGCTATTGGTTTTGAAGCTTTTGAAATTTAAAAAAATTTTTCTTAACTATGGTTTAGAAGTGGAAAACTAGCTTTGCGCAGTGGCAGTATCGTAGCCAATGAGGTTTATCCGAGGCGCGATTATTGCTAATAGAAGTGGAAAACTGAAGTTAAATTGCCTCAGTGATCATTGCACAGCAACGAAGCAGCCGGGGGTGTGGTACCCAGGCCTCCAAGCAGCCTCTCGACCTGCCACCCCCTGCTGCTCTGCTGCTCTGTGCTCAGAATGCCACGCCACTACTGTTTGAGGTGGGCACATCAGTGAGCTGACTTTTCCTTACGGGGCGAGGGAGTCAGAGGGAGAGTGAAAGTGTGCAAGAGCGTGCAAGGAAGCAGCAAAATTGCTGAAACACTGAAACCCTGGGGGTTTTCCAGGTGACAAAAACAATAACATAGCAAATATCAGTAAGCATCAAAGAATCAGAATAGGTTTGTGTAAATCTTCAAGCTGCTTCTTTGTGCCTGTTAGTTATAGTCGTGATTGCAGTACCCCAGCTATGTCTTCTCAAAGGAAAGCTAAGCATCCCCTATTGTAATGAAACGACCCAGAGGGGATTCCTTGTTTGTGGAACATATCTGTGCAATTGCTTTTAATGCTACAGAGATTATGTTCAAAGAATGTTGAAACATTGAGTGCCTTGGCAGAAATGATGGTGTGGGGATTTTTAATTGTCCTACATTTAGAGCAATGCCTGTCACACTTCATTGTACACAGTCAGCTGGGGATCTTGTATATGCAGCTTCTGATTCAGTAGATCTGGGAGGGAGTCCTGAAAGCCTGAATTTTAACAAGCTCCTAGGCTATAGGAACACTCTTAGAGCAGCCAAGACTTAGGCCATTGAAATGCCATGGCTTCAGCTCCATCAGAATTGGGAGAGCCACTGTGGGTGTCCCTGAGCGATGACCAGTGTCATTTTTACTTGGCATGGGTAGAGAGGCAGATAAGGGGTTTTTATAGCCTTCTGACTCCACCAAACGCATACATCTAAATGAAATAATGCAAGGAAACAAAATCCCAAATAAATATTATTATTGTTCATGCATTGCTTATTGTTATCTTCAAAGTAGTTATTCAGAGTACAAGATATAGGCATGAAAAATTGTCCAAACAATATTAGCACAGACTTTTCAATGAAAAGAAATTAGTAGTATAACTATTTAGTAGTATGATACTTAGTAGCGTAACTATCTTACCTATCTTGTATACTTTCTCATTATTTTGTTTCAAAATTTTGTTATTTTTCTCTTTAAAGTAAAATTTAAAACAATAAAATAATAAATTTTTGAAAAAGTATATTGTTATATAGACCTTGAATGACGTTGCTTGTCATTAAAAGGAAAGGCCATATTTTTAAGTTAGAAGTAAAAAGTTATGCAGAAACATACCCAAAGGAGGCCTCTAATTTGTTTTGCTTTCACTGTTTTATATTTCTTTAAGGGGAACTCTCAGCTAATAATTAGTTGAACTAACTACTTCAAAGGGCTTATTGAACAAGACTTAATTGTTTTGCCTCTGGATATTTTAGGTTGCAATTAAAATTCTCATCTCTTAAATTAAAATTTGCTAGATAATAAGAAGTCTTGACTATGATGTAGAGAAATTGGGACCCTCCTACACTGTTGATAGAATGTTGTAATAGACAACATTGTTGATAAAATATTTCAGAAAACAGCTTAGCAGTTCCTCAGAAATTCACATACAGTATACAGTATGTGACTTAGAAGTTACACTTCTCAGTGTGTATGTTCTAGGATTGAAACCACATGACCACACAAATGCTCACATGTGTGTTTTAGCAGTAATAACAGCGCAAAGTAGAAATAATCCAGATGTACATTAAGTGATGAGTAGATATGCAACATGTGGGATACTCCCCAAGAGAATATTATTAAGGAAGGAATGAAGTGCTCATACTTACTACAACATGAATGAACTTCGAAAACATGCTAAATGAAAGAAATCAGATACAGGAAACTTAAAGTTCTGTGATCCCATCTTTAAGACTTGTTCAGAATAGGCTAATACAGTTAATCTCTAATCATAGAGACACAAAGTAGATTAGTAGTTTCCAAGGGAACAGAGAAACATGGAATGAATGGTAATGGATACAGCAATTTTTTTAGGACAGTGAAAATATGCTAGAGATATATGAGATTAAAAGTCTCCAGATGTTGTCAAATGTTCCTGTGTGTGTGTGTGTGTGTGTGTGTGTGTGTGTGTGTGTGTTGCTAAACAAAATTGCCTTCCATTGAAATCTTTGGTTTAACTTTAGTGACTAATAAAAGTTAAGCTCCATAAAAAAGAGGCTTTATTTACCACTATTTCTCAGGGCTCCGAAGAATGTTTGATACTGTAGTAAATATGTGACTGCATGCATTTCTCTATAGTAGCAGGAGAAGCATCACAACTACCTCATACTTGAGTTAGTTCCAATATCCAGTCAACATTATCAAGAATACTGTCTATTTAACAGGGGTGTATTTAGGTTGCAATCAACCTACTGCTTTGCTCTACACCTGTTGTAGTCAGCATTTACAAGGGAGAAGATTTAATACAGGACACATAATTTATAGGATTCTTTTATAATATTCCCCCAAAGAGTCAAATGCAAAAGGATGCAGGAGATTTCTAAATGTGCTAGAGGCCCAAAGAACCCAGCTGAGGTGCTGGATGCAGCAGTAGTGTTCTGCAGAAGTCCAACTGAAGACCCAGAGCCCATGGTACCATCCTCCACGAGTCCAGCTAGAGGCTTAAAGCCCATGGTAATGTCTCATGCAAGTCTGTATCAAGGATCTGCACTGGGAAGGCCTAAAGGTCAGTGGTGGAACCTAGAAAGTCTGCACTAGCAGGGTGAAAGATCTGTGCCAGCAGGAGCCAGGAAGAACTTCCTGAAAAGAAATGCAGCAATCCTCAGCAACAGCTCTGGTGCTGAGAACAGCTGAGTTCATATCAGGAAACCAGCCACAGCATCCAATTTTATTATCTCAACCTGCGAACTCTGGTTAGAAGTAGACTGTTGTAGCCAGCTATCCAGTACATAGCCATTGGATGACTCCAGCCGTATCTAGTATGTAGCCATTGGTTGACACCAACCATATCTAGTACGTAGCCATTGGATGACACCAACCATATCTAGTACTTAGCCATTTAATGACACCAACCATACTCTTAATTAGGTGCTGGCCTGGGCCATAGTGTGTCCCTGAGCATGCTCTAACCCTACAGATGCCTGGCTCCAGGTCATTAGCCCTCCGGACTGTCTGTCACCTCTAAGGATGCCAGCATTTATCAATCACTGTCTAAGAAAGAAATCTGCTTGCTGTTATCTCTACAAATCCAGGTCCTGTCACTGACAAGTTGTGTTTTCCCACTCAATGAAAATCAACTTTCCATTTGACTGTGTTACTGAAAGTTGGCTGTGCTTCTGGTTCACATTCAGAGGCTTAATTTTAATGACTTGCTGCTGACAACCCCTGCTCTGGGGATTATCACTTCCATGAAAGGTGCCAGAATGTAAGCAGCTCAAGTGTGAGCCTTAGACAAGGCTGGTCTTGCTTTTTTTTTTTCAATCTGTGACTGTTTACAACTACAACTGTGTCCCAGTTTCCATTCATTTGGAAATGCAAATAGTTTTTATCTCACCCCAGCCCTTTCGTTTTTAAACAGTGGCAATTCTGATTTAATTTATGCTAGCTTGTCCTTCTTGAATGTTGAGAATGTTGAGATAATTGCCATTGTTAAGCACCATGTCACAGACTTTGCTTTGTCTTGTGTAAGTGAGGCTAAATAGTTGGTGGCATGTGTGTGTGTTTGTTTTACTACATGCTTCAAATTTTTCTAAGTGGTTTCACACACAACTCATTTATTCCTCACAGCCCATTTTCCAGATGTGCAAATGGAGAAACATAGAACTCTTACCCAAGATTACATTAATAAGTTGCAAAACATGTGTTCAAACCTAGTCTAAATCCCCTAACATCGTGTGTGTCACCTATCTAATGTCACACTTGTCATACTGTATCATCTGACTACATATTTTTATCCTCTTCTAGGCTTTAATAAAGCTTTCATACTGGAATCTTTGTTTAATTTTTCAATCCAAGGAGTTGATATAATAAAGACCACATCTACTAATGTGAAAACCTTAAGATACTGGGTTCCCAAAATAGAGGCACAAAACAAAAAACAACAATGTAATTTTCACACCTCACCTTTCTGTACAGTGGTATTCACTGATACTCACCTTGTTCTTTTCTGTTGGCAGTTGGTTACCTAAGTGTAAGATGTTTAGACTGAATATGTAAGTTCTATTGTAATATAAAGGAAATAGGTTGTAGTGGGGTTGCTGACAAAGTTCCTTTATTCACTGATTTGTGCCTTAATTTTCATTATTTGCATACTTTTCACAAAAGGAAGACAAATCTATCCCAGAACACTGACCATTTGCTTTTACATGGCAACTAATTTAGCAAACTTTCAAGTTATGGACACTAAGTTTTATGTTAAAAAGTGATTTTCTGACAGATTCTGTGGCAATTATATATGACTTTAAGGAGCTAATCAGATTAGTCAATAGATATGTATCTTTGTGGTGGTGCATGTCTGTAATCCCAGCATTCCAGAGACTGAGGCAAGAGGATCACTGCAAGTTTACGGCCAGCCTGGGCTACACAGTGAGTTCAAGCCCAGCCTGACATTACAAGACCTTGTCTCCCCACCGCCCAAAATAGTTATTATGTCTTGATAGTTATTCATTCTCATTTTATATTTCTTTATGAATCTAGTCTGCATATTTTTGAATAGTAGATTAGATGAGTATATATGTAATGTGTATATGTATAGTATACATAGTATATATTTATGTATAATAAGTAGGAAAGTTTACTGAATGATTTTTTAACCCATGAGCATAAGCATAAGGGTAAGAATATCTTGCCCTTAGCATCAGGAGTAAGGTATGCACAAACGTAAGATATGCTCAGAGAACTTGTAATATGTACCCAATTTTAGACTACAGGGCAGCCTGTATTTTAATACAAAATGCATCAAGGATGCTGATGAAGGTAAGCACATCAGAGTGTGCATCTAGTAGACTGAACGAGACCTCAGCACAGTGAGAGGGCTGAAGAGATGAGATTTTAATTTTCTCAGAGCCTTGAGTATGTTTTACAAGTGACTAGGACTGTTGGGCTGATAAGATATGTATGGGTTGTGTTACTTGTTTGCTTTTTAATGTTTTGTTGTAGTTACTTGTGCATCATATGTTTACACGTGTTTATATGCATTGTAGATACAGCTCTTAAAACCCAGTCCACAGTAGAAAATCTGAGATTTATCATTTATTTATTTCAATACCTGGGGCATTCTAGACTGTACTGATTCTTATTTAATGGGTTGCTTGCCTTACCCTTAGAGAGGTTTAAACTTGAACTCTTTAAATTGGTTTCTACTTTGGTCTAAGACTGCATTGGAAAACTTTTTAGAAATCACAATATTCCCTGTAATTTTATGGCATATCCTTCCATATAAAGTGCCTCCATAAAGTACTTCACTCAAATGCTCAAACACCCTAATAACTCAATTATATGTGGCAGAGGCAGTAAGAACATTTATAAAGCTTGAATCTGCCCCTTGCAAATACCTAATCAAATAATATCAATTGCAGCATAAAGGTCCACCCTGTGGATGATCATGCACAAAATACCTCACCCTGGTGTGGTGAGGGGCTTTCCGGGAACAAGTAGCACCTTTACAGATGCAATGGATGAAAACTTAAGGAAGGAACTCTTCACAAATGTGTTGCTAGGTTAAAAGGAACCAGCAAGGTTGAGAAGGAAACTCTCGGTTAGCAATAGTGGGAATCCATTTTTGCCCTCTTCCTGAAAGAGCAAGAACGGAGAGTAGTTACTAAAACCAAGAGGCGGCCACAGCAGCAGCTTCTGGGGTGCCAGAGTGGTGGCTTCATAGCTGCGGTTTGCACAGAGGAAGACAGAGCCTCGTAATGTGTGGTGTGGGGGGGGTGTGAAAAGGGCCATGGCTGGAACTCTTGCCTCAGATCTTTCTCTCTTACAACAAGCACCTCCTGTTGGTGCCAAAAGCCAAATACATGGCAGTCCATGAGATTCAATCCGGCGGCAAGGACAGGGCAGATCTGGAGGAGCGAAGCAAAGACACAGCACTGGTGACTCGTTCCCTAAGAACAGACTCATGTTGTGCTTTTTGACTTTGCTCCCATATCACAACAAACACTTGGAAGTTAGAGTTCTTAGAGAAACACCTTGAAACAATGATATGTTTAATTGTATCACATGAACTGAGAACGACTTTGCTAGAAAAAAATATAATGATTATTATTAGACAGGTACAGTATAAAATTATAAGCATGAATATCTGCCCCTGTAATAGGCTTTTTCTAATTTATATTGTACTTTGTTAAGAACAGTAATTGCTGATACTTTGGTGACATGTAGGAGAAAATTATGTTATTCTTAAAAGAAAAAACAAAAGGAGGATGCATGCATTGTGTAGGAGAATAGTTGGAGAGCCCCTAGAACAGAGGAAAATGTTGTTCCTGATCTGAATTCTAATGGGCAAGGCAGAGCAAAAACAGAAATGATGCATAGACTTTATTAAAGCATATTGAGGGAAACTTTTACTTAACTGGGCCCATTGATAACATGTTACAGTCATCAAAGATGTTGATTTAGGTTGATGGGTGATCATCTACAAATGAATGTGTTAGAAGTTTCTCTTGTGGAATTGGAAATTGAACCCAATTTCCTAACGTTTTACCTCTTCTAGCTTATAACAATGGAAAGTGAATAACTTCCAGGTCATGATCTGGAATCCTTGCTGTTTCCAGGTCTTCCAGTGATTTTCCTGTCATATTCTTTAGATTGTGTTTACCACCACAAAGCAGCAGCCTGCAGTCAGGCTGGTTGTCAGATACGTCCGCACTGTCAGCCATCCAGAGGCAACTGAGAAGACTCAGAGTAGAAAAAAATACAACTATCATATGAGGATGAGAAGTAGAAACTAGACAGGACGCATAGAGGGCTTCAGAGCCCCCCAAAGCCAGGGCTTTGAGGTTCCTACCCACAGTCTGTTGCCTGGTTTGTGTGAAGGTGAAGTGAGCATGATCTATTTATGAAAACTGGGCAAGCTATAGAATTGCGATACATGTAATGTTCTTTGCATGTGGCGTACTTTATCAAAAGACAGGTGGGGGATGTGTGCACATGTCCATGTGTTCACACTGAGCACTGCTCTTGGGTGCCTGTCTTTAGAGTGGGAGGTGGGAACCCTCTTGCCTAGAGACTTGATTTGGCCTTCCTCTGGTCATAGGAGACAGCCAAGTGAACACCTTAGAAACAAACACATAGACTTAAAAAAGGATTAATATGAATCAATTTTAGGAAGGTAGCACCTAGTGTCCCTAAAAGTAAAGAGTTGAATCACTAAGGTTCCGTGTCCTCAAGGGCAATTAGTTATGTCATCTGTGCAGTTGTTAAGGCTGGGAGCTTTTAGAAAACCCACCAAGTTAAAATAAAGGACCTACCACTTGAAGTGGAACTTACAAAATTAAGCCCACCCCCTTAACGCTAAAAAGTAAATGTATTATTTTACTGCCTTGGTGGGGGGAATTTCTTTCAGTTAAGCTGTATTTAATCAGGAATTTCATTTAAATAATTTACCATATTCCCAATTACACCACATAATCAAAGTTTTGGCAAATGTGACATCATCCAGGCATGAATTTTGGTGTAAAAAGACATTATACATAGATTGTTTCACAAATATAGAAACAGTAGAATCAGAGCCAGGAGGGCTGATAAAATAGAATGCCAGAGCAATAAGAATCATTAGAAATAATTTGACTTCAGTCCTGCCACTTCACAATAGAGGAAATTAGGCACAGAGAGGTTAGGTTGATTCCCTGACACACGCGCAGATTATGTTATGACTGATTTGCAATAAGACACAAAATCTCCACATTGGATGATCTGTGCTCTTCACTCAGTCTAGCAGTGAAGTACAAGGTCTGGAGTCAGACCAACTTGGTTCAAATATTAGCTCTCAGGTTTGCCTATTGGCTGTGACTCTGGTGACAGTTCTTATCCTGCCAGAAAACACTGCCTGGACATTATTCCAGAGGTATAGACACTGAGGTGTTGGCGTAGAACATATCCTGAGGGAAAATGTTTAAAACAGAACTCTCCTGGGCTGGGGTGGGATAGCTCAGGAGGAGAATTGGATAGCATGTTAACCCCTTTGTACCAGAAAGAGACCAAAAGGAAGAAAGGCCTCCACAGTGCACAATGACCCAGTGCTTGCGGCCATCTCTGCCTTCGAGCTTCACTGCCTAGTGGAACTGTGCTTTGCTTCTTTCTGCCTGCAGAATGCTCTTTGCCCTGAGAATTGCTGCAGCAATTGGTGTGGCACTGGGGTGTTGTCTCTTTTCTTGATTGCCAGTCTACAGATGCTGAGCATGCTTTGTATTCCCACGTGTCACTGAGTTCTGTATCCTAACCGTGAGCTTTCTCTGATCCTGTTCGTGCCTGAGTGTAGCTCTCTAGGGAGGTAGGAATAGCACTCAATTTAAAATGCTGCGATGATAATCTCAGCACTCAGGAGGCGGAGACAGGAGGATCATGAGCCCAAGGCCATCCTTGGCTACAGAAAGAGTTCAATGCCAGCCTAAGCTACATAGTAAGAGTCTGTCCTGCAGCCCTTCCTCTCAAAGATTTTTATAGTAAAGAAAAGGCATTACATCTAAGAGTGTATAAGATGTTTAGCTTACATTAACAAATGCTACATACAACTATTATTCAACTGCACCCCGACAGACATTTGGCATTGACACTGTCCAGAACTGTGACCACTAGGAGATTTAGATGAGTTTCTTTTTAGGAAATATATTACTTAGAAACAATGGCTGTGGTGAAAGCTCTAGACAACAGGAAGTTCATTTAGAAACTGAGTCTAGTGGAGGCTCAGCTGCTGTTGTACAGATTAAATTTTTTTTTTTTTTGGCGGTACTGGGGATCGAACTCAGGACCCTGCGCTTGCTAGGCAGGCGCTTATTCCACTGAGCTATATCCCCAGCCCACAGCTGCTGTTGTATAGAGAGACAAATACGTGGTTCAGTCTTAGGGTTTTTTTTAAGCCTGATCTTTAGTTTGAAAAACCTAAGGTCACATTCCTGTTTTATCATCACTAAGAGATGTCAGTGAGGGGCTGGGATGGCTCAGTGGAGGAGCGTGGTTTAGTGTTCACAAGGCCCCAGATTTCATCCTTAGCACCAAAAGAAAGAGCCAGGGAACAAATTATATTACTATATTATATCGAGCCTCTGTTTCCTTATCTTTAGGATGAAGTTACACTGGATATGGTCCCAGCTTACTCAGGAGCCTGAGGCAGGAAGATCGCTTGAACCTATGTGTTGAAAGCTACCCAAGGCAACATAGAGAGACCCTGTCTCAACAACTACAATACAATTTTTAAAATACATATTTATAAAATGAGGCTGATAATACTTATTCAGTGTGCGGTTGTGGAGCTCAAGTGAGGGAAAGTGAGGAGGTTCAGGGTTTGTCGGGGATAAACTCTGAGGTATGTTCCCCTCTCTTTCTAGTTTTCATCTTGCTGCTGCGAAAGGACACGCGGAATGCCTCCGGGTCATGTTTACACATGGTGTGGATGTGACAGCCCAAGACACTACCGGTATGTGGTTTTTTAATTTCTTAAATCAACAGACCAGCAGGGCAGTATCACAAAGGTGGTGCTTCGTACTCGTGGAGAAGTTAGCGTCTACAGATAAGCCAAAACAAAGAAAATGGAATCACTTCTAATAGTTTCTGACATGATTTCATCACTTGTCTATACCTTTATAAGTATTTTCTTCTGTCATTAGTCACTAGAGACTATATGCTTCCTATTCTCACTTTTGACATTCTTTCCAAAGATTGTATGTATGAACCAAATGGTATTTCCTAATTTTTGTCTGTATGAATCACAGTGTAAGATGATAAATGAGGTGAATTCTTTAGTAACACATTTCATCAAAGAGCTGAAATGAACTAGTTGTGGACAAAAGCCATGATTTTCGTCTTGACTGGCTTCCCAGGACCCACAGTTTTGACTGTACTATATTACATGTAAATCACCAGCATCATTTTTCCCATTAAAGCCTCTTAAGAAGCATTTTTATGTAGCCATAACATGCCATGTGGGTATAGTTTTTATTTACCAGCAGAGCCCTAACTGGGCTTCTGAGAGCCTGGCATAATGCTGGCAGCAAGGCCTGGATGCACCAGCTCAGTGCCCACTTCCTTGCAGACTGGGACTCCTGGTCCTCGAAGAAGGAGTTCCAGAAGAAGCACTGAGAGCCGTCATGGAGGCTTCTCAGTGCTGGTTAGGGGCAGGGATCAAACGGCTTCACTGAAGCACTTTGCGGCCCCACAACATTGTTCAAGTGTTCCATGGGTTGAAGAAGTCTCAGAGCTTCCAGCCCTGTTCCCTGTTTTCTGCCCTTTTTTGCGAGGTTAACACTGCTCTAAATGAAGCACCAATTTTTGTGATAATTTCTTGAAAGCCTACAAAGAAAGCACAGAGACAAAAGAAGGGAAAAGGTACATGGAAAAAAAGTGCATGGGGTGACTTCGTGTCATCTAGAAGAATGAATAAACTGCTAAAAAGAAAAAACAGATAAATTATGATGGCTTTAATTGCCTATCTCATCTTTCCTGTTGGCTATGATTCCCCTCTTTCACGCTCTGTCTCAAGAAAGCATACTTGGATACCAGAGAAAGGTGAGGACGTTAATCACTGTGGCTTTATGATCATCATTAGTAAAAAATGGTTTTATGGTTAGAGGCTTAGCTTTGACAGATGAGGGATTTTCAATAAATTTGCCTGAAATATTGACACACTTATTACAGAGATGCAGTCTTAAATCTCAAAACCTATTTAGAAATGGCACAAAGTTTGGGTTTTTTTTAAAACCATAAATCATACTACCTGTAGGGATTTTTTCAGGAGCGCGTGGGGGACTCCTTTCAAGGTATATGATACTTTCTCCTTTTATCCTTTTTCCACAAAGTCTACACAGTGGTCAAACTGGTCTAATTTTCAACTTCTAAACTGTTGACTGGGTTTAAATGCAAAGGGTTTTAAAGTGTCTTTTAAAAAAGTTTTCAGTCCACATGAAATGTTTAGAATTCTGAGAATTTTTATGGGTGCTTTACAGTTCATTTTATGAGTGAAACATTGTCAGAAGTTCCGACTGTGCGTCCTGTTACAGTAGAACGCCCACAGTTGTAGTAGATAGCTTTGGAAGCTCAAGTGAGGTGGGCATTGTGGACACATTAGCAGTAGTAGGAACACAGAAGGACTCTTCTTTTAGTTGCTGTTGTTATGATTAGTGCTGGCAGACAGATCACCTTTATTCTCTTTCACTGGGCTACTGAAAGATCAGTTTCAGATCTTACACACACACGTACACACAGCTTGATAGTCCCCACAACATACACTATTCTTTTAAAAGTAAGAAAACGAAAACACAAAGACTCACAATGATGTCATCACTCTAAGGTGTTTTTGTAGGGAGGGGGCTTCATATTCTTCAGGTTACCATGGACGCACAGCAGTCTGGCAAAGAAGTCAAATCCTGGACCATCTCTGAACTAAATCCATACAATTTCTCTGATACCCTTTGTTGCTTTGCTTGTTTGTTCTAGTTCTTCACTGATGTAAGAACTGGGAATTATGTTTTTTAGAAAGCACTTCTACTGGGCAGATGGCAAAGTTGATGCTTAACTTTTTTGTTTTTGACACTACACTTAGCACTGTGGAGTAGAAAATGGAATCACATAGAAGCATTGCCAAAAGACTAAAGAAGACCAAAGAATCTTATATGTATTATCAGTTTGTCTCCTTCCTTCATTAACTTCCTTTATTAATAAGTATATATATTTGATAATGTATATACTTGACATGTATGACATACATATATACATGACAGATTCCAAAATAAGAGTGGTTTAAACATTAAAATTGTATGTTTCCCAATCAAAAGATCCAGATTGGTGTGGTACCTCTGCTCCACACCATGATAACCTAGATCCACTGTTGCTACACCAGGTGTTTCTGTGGTGCCCATGGCCTGAAGAGCTCCGAGGGCTCCCCAGCAGCAGTGAAAGAAAGGACTGTGTGGTCCACATGGCACACACATAATTCCACTCAGGTCTCACTGGACATAGCATGGCCCATGGCCACTAGCTTTAAGCAAAGCAGGGAAATTCTTGGCAACAATTTGTTTAGTTAAATCAGATGTTCTACTATAGAAGGAGGCAGAAACAGATCGAAAGATGGTTTGCAATTTCTATCACCCTGACATACTTTCTTTTTTTTTTTTTTTATTTTAGAAACATAAAAGTACAAAAACATTGACAAACAGACACCCATTATCATAGAAAATAGTACAATCACAACTAATCTATAGACAAGGTGATTTGGTCTCAACAGTAGTTGTTGCTTTATCCATTGATATCTTCGAATTGTAGATGTATGGACCCATATACAGACATGCAAATTTAGTCAGACAGTTGATCCTCTCAACAACAGGAAAAAAAAAAAAAAAAAAAAAGAAA